>PVJS01042086.1:0-17663 GCA_004027185.1 Glis glis | reverse complement strand
GAATTAGTGGTTGCTCCAATCCTAAGACTCCAGCTCTTAGACCGTTCGACCAGCTACTGGTTCCTCTGACCCTCCACGTGCAGTCAGAACCTGGGACTACATTGCTGCAAACTGTAAGCCATCTGATAAATCCCTTTTTTAAAAAATATACTCATTCTGTGTATTCTGTTAATCTAGAGAACCCTGTCTAATACACACCCCCAGCCCTACTTTTTATTTTTATTTTGAAACAGGGTCTTGCTAAGTTGATGAGAATTTCACTACTTGCCGAGGCTGTTTTCAAACCTGTAATCCCCCTATCTCAGCCTTCTAAGTACTGGGATTACAGGCTTGGGCCCCCATGCCCGGCTTCTTTAACATTGTTTTTTATTCTTTTTTTTGTGTGTGGAACTGGGGATTGAACCCAGGGGCATTCTACCTCCAAGCTATACCCCTAGCCCTATTTTTAAATCTTCATTTTGAAACAGGGTCTCACTAAGTTGTGGAAGACCTCACTAAGTAGCTGAGGCTGGCTTTAAACTTGCGATCCTCCTGTCTCAGCCTCCCAAGTACTGGGATTACAAGCATGTGCCACCATGTCTGGCTCTTTAATATTGTTTTTTATTCTTATTCAATAAATATTTGTTCAGTGCCTGGTTTAGGGATGGTATGGGTTAAAAGACTAATTATTGGCCCATATTTTCATGATAATCTAGTGGAAAAATTACAAAAATGAATGTCAAAATGCAACTATGTTAAATCCTGCAATTAAAAGCTATTTGTTATTATAAGAGTGTATTATAGGGGAACTCTTATTTACCAAACACCTAATAGTGCTTACTATCTGCCAGATACCATTCTTAGCCCTCCATAAATATTTATTTAATTTGCATTACAACCATATGAGGTGGGTTGGCATTTTAGAGATGAGGAATCCAAGATACAGAGAGGTTAAATGATATATTTGGGGATACTTAACTACTAAATGGCACATCCAGGACACAAAGCCATGTTGTCTGGCCCCAGGCCCAGGCTCCTAACCACTGTGATGCTGCTGCCTCAATAGCAAGTTTCTCTTAAGGAAGTAATGATTAGATTGGCATGGGGAGGATGAGTAGGAATGAACCTGTCAGGGTCATATGAAAGAAGGCAGGTCAGCTAGGGTCAGGACAGAGAAGAGCTGAAAAAGGCTGCTGGAGTAATTACCCTGGAAATCCTTAGTGACGCTATTCAGGGAGTTGACACTGATCAGGACAGAGCCAGATGTATATGAAAAGAGTAGACTGGAGGTGGATAAGTGAGGTAGATAAGTGGAGAGTGAAAGTTTCTCAGAAGGCTTGGCCCTACAAGGAAGGGGAGAGAGATGTCAGTATAGGAGACAGAGGTCTCATGGGTGTTGTTTTGTTATTTTGTGTGTGTGTGTGTGTGTGTGTGTGTGTGTATGTGTTACTGGGGATTGAACCCAGGGGTGTTCTACTTCTGAGCTACACCCCAGCCCTATTTTATTTTATTTTTATTTTGAAACATGGGCTCTCTAAGTTTCTAAGGCTGGCCTCAAACCTGCGATCCTCGTGTCTCAGCCTCCTAAGTATTGGGATTACAGGTGTGCGCCACCGTGCTTGGCAAGTGTTTTGTGGTTTTTATTTTCCCCCAAGGAAGATGCTCTCATATATTTGAAAGCAAGGGGAGCTCTTTAAGAAGGAGGAATTCATGCTATTAAGAATAAGTGCCGGGCTTGGTGGCACATGCTTTTAATCCCAGTACTTGGGAGGCTGAAACCTAAGGATCCGGGTTCGCGGCCAGCCTCAGCTACTTAGTGAGGCCCTCCGCAACTTAGTGAGACCCTGTTTCAAACTAAAGAATAAAAAATAGGGCTGGGGGTATAGCTTGGAGGTAGAATGCCCCTGGGTTCAATCCCCAGTACTGCAAAAAAAAAAAGAATAAGTAACGGAGTAAGTATTTTGAGAAGGTGGAGGATATGCATAGGACTTAGGTTTCAGGTGGAGAACTTGACCTAGTCAACGAGGGCAGGCTGGATCCATGCAAAGATGGGCTCGCGTGTTCGGCAGCAGGAAGACAAGGCAACTCCCTTACTTTCTCTGTGTAGAAGGGAAATCATCTGTTGAATGAGGAGTAGGAAGTTTGAGAAAGTGGTTGTATAAAGTGAGAGAATAAGTTGACCAGAGAAATGTAGTTTGCCAGACAGTGTTACAGGCCCATTGCAGATTGGAGAGCTTCAATTTATATTCCTTGTTTTGTTTTATGGCGCTTTAGGATCAAGGCCATGTTTGTTCTATAGAATGAATTTTGGTGCTTTTTTTTTGTGAGTGTGAGTGTGTGTGTGTGTGTGTGTTTGTGTGTGTGTGTGTGTGTGTTACTGGGGACTGAACCCAGGGGCATTCTACCTTTGGGCTACACACCCTTTTTTATTTTTTGGTGCTGGGGATTGAACCCAGGGGAGTTCTACCTCTGAGCTACATCCCCAGCCCTGTTTTATTTTTTAGTTTGAAACAGGGTCTTACTAGGTTGCTGAGAGTCTCACTACGTTGTCGAGGCTGTCCTTGAACCTGCAATCCTCCTCTCTCAGCCTCCCAAGTACTGAGATTACAAGCATGCACCACCATGCCCAACTTTATCTATTTTATTTTATTTATTTATTTATTTTGGGGTACTGGGGATTGAACCCAGGGGCATTCTACCTCTGAGCTCCACCCCCAGCCCTATATTTTTTATTCTTTACTTTGTTTTTTTTTTTTTTTGCGGTACCGGGGATTGAACCCAGGGGCATTCTACCTCCGCTCTACACCCCTGGCCCTATTTTTTTTATACTTTATTTTGAAACCGGTCTCACGAAGTTGCAGAGGGCCTCACTAGGTAGAGAGAGAGAGAGCGAGTGAGCGCATGCTGAGGCTGGCCACGAACCTGGATCCTCCGGTCTCTGCCTCCCAAAGTACTGGGATTACAAGCATGCGCCACCACGCCCGGCTTATTCTTTACTTTGAAACAGGGTCTCACTAGGTTGCAGAGGGCTTCAGTAAGTAGCTGAGGCTGTCCGCGAACCTGGATCCTCCAGTCTCAGCCTCCCAAGTAGTGGAATTACAAGCGTGCGCCACCACGCCCGGCATTATTTTTATTTTATTTTATTTTATTTATTTATTTATTTATTTATTTATTTATTTATTTATTTATTTATTTGCAGTACCAGGGATTGAACGCAGGGGCGTTCTACCTCCGCGCTACGCCCCTGGCCCTATTTTTTATACTTTATTTTGAGACCGGGTCTCACGAAGTTGTGGAGGGCCCCACGAAGTAGAGACAAAGAGAGAGAGAGACAGGGAGAGAGAGAGAGAGAGAGAGAGTGCGTGTGCGCGCACCAAGGCTGGCTGCGAAACCGGATCCTCCCGTCTCCGCCTCCCAAAGTACTGGGATTACTAGCGTGCGCCACCACGCCGGCCATTTTTATTTTAAAATAGAGTCTTGCTAACTTGCTGAGACTGGCCTTGAATTTTGGTGCTTTTTAAAACTATACTTTGAAGTTTTTCTGTTCTGACCGTTCATTTTGGTTTTGTTTCTTACTTGTATCAATATTTATGGTTTATATTTTTATGAAAAAATATTTAATTTATATATATATTTTTTGCGGTTCCAGGGATTGAACCCAGGGGCGTTCTACCTCTGAGCTACACCCCCGGCCCTATTTTTTATACTTTAGTTTTGAAACCGGGTCTCACGAAATTGTGGAGGGCCTCACTAACTAGCTGAGGCTGGCCGCGAACCCGGATCCTCCAGTCTCAGCCTCCCAAATACTAGTGTTACAGGCGTGCGCCACCACGCCTGGCTCTAATTTAGATTTTAAAATCAATGATCATGCTATGGTACTTAATGTTTTCCTTATGTTGTATTTTTCTTTATGTATAACTTTCTCCTTTCATATTTTGTTCTACTATTTGTCCTTTTATTATTTCTAAAAATTGATCTGATATTATCAATTCTCCTAATTTTTCTTTATTGTTTTTTCTGCCATTTACCCAAAATTGTGAATTGTTATTCTGTGCTCTAAGATCCTAACTTATATAGTTTATTCAAAATAAAGAATAAAAAGTAGGGCTGTGGGTGTAGCCTGGAGGTAGAATGCCCCTGGGTTCAATCCCCAGTACCGCAAATAAATAAATAAAATAAAATAAATAAAAGTGCTGGGAATGGAGCTCCATAGTAGAACATTTGTGTAGCATGTGCTAGACCCTGGGTTCAATACCCAGTATTGCCAAAAAGAAAAAGTAAAATTTTGGGTGGGGATGTAGCTCAATGAAAAAACCTACATGAGGCCCAGGGTTCAATCCCCCGCACTGCCTGGCATGGTGGCGCACGCCTGTAATGCCAATACTTGGGGGGCTGAGATAGGAGGATCACAAGTTCAAAGCCAGCCTCAGGAATTTAGGGAGACCCTGTTTCAAAAGCAAAAATAGAAAGGGCTGGGGGTATAGCTCAGAGGTAGAATGCCTCTGGTTTCAATCCATAGCCCAGCAACAACAACAAAATGTGATACAAACGTGAACCTTAGAAAAATGGGCTGAGCGATCACCTAATACCCTGTAATTAATACATTTTCCTTTCTTATGGGAAATAGAGGGATTACAAGTTTTGATAGCAGTAACCCACAGATAGTAATATATCCCTTCCAGAAGATAAAGTACATATACATGAATACATATATATGTAAAGTTACATATATAAAATAATAAAGAGAACGTAGAACCTTTATGAATTTCCTGTCAGAGGTGTCTATCTGGAAGTTGTGTTTGGTGGGGACAGAGAGTTGCTTGCCCTGGTGCCCGTGGCGGTGCAGCTGAGGTCTTTGGCTGTCATTGTTCTGATGTCAGATTCACCACTTTGTTCCCCGGGAAGGTGACTCATCCATCCCTTTGGACATTCACCTACTGAGGCTTGCAGAGTTTGGCTGTATTTTTCAGGAATCACCTCCTAAGACCTCTGCTTTGAGCAGAGAACTGGAAACAAACATCTGAATGTTCCTTGTCACCAAATGTCTAAGAATAATCTTTTTGGCAGTCTATCACTTGATATCCTGAAATAGCCATTTTATGACAACAAAAAGAATAAAAGTTTGACCCAGAGAGGGTGGGTCGTCCTAATTTTGATAGATCAGAAAATAGTAAGTTTAGCCTGGGGCACGCCTGTAATACCAGTACTTGGGATTTCAGGATCCTCTTGTTTCAGGAGGATCGTAGGTTCAAGACCAGCCTCAGCAACTTAGTAAGACTCTCAGCAACCTAGAGAGACCCTGTTTCAAAACAAAAATTTAAAAAAAGGGCTGGGGGTGTAGCTTGGAGGTAGAACGCCTCTGAGTTCAATCCCCAGTACCAAAAGAAAAGTAAATTTAATCTCATTTATCTGAAAGAAAAGGAATTCTGCCCCCCCCCTTTTAGCATTATTTCCTCCATCCCATGGTCTCTTTTTTTAAAATCTTACTTTTGTTGTAATAATTATGTATTTCCTAGCAATAGTCTTTTTTCCTGTTAGTATTCTTGGGATGTGTTTAATAGACCTTGTCAATTGTTAGCTCAGATCATTGCCTTCCACTTTTTTTTCATTTTTAAGGATAGTGTTGCTATTTGAACAACTTTTTTTGTGTGTGTGTGTGTGATACTAGGGATTGCACCTAGGGGCATTCTACCTCCGAGCCACACCCCCAGCCCTATTTTTTTTTTTTTTAATTTTGAAACAGTTTGTCACTAAGTTGCAGAGGGCCTCTGTAAGTTCCTGAGGCTGGTCTGAACCTGTGATCCTCTTGTCTTAGCCTCCCAAGTACTGGGATGACAAGTATGTGCCACCACACCCGGTTTATTTGAACAATTCTTAACAGCCAGTTTTAAAAATATGGTTTTTAAATATGGTTTAAATATGGTTCCTTCCATCCCCGGTACCACAATAAACAAAAAATAATTTTTGCCTTTTAGTTTAATTTCATTAGACTACCTCTTAGTGTGTGTGTGTGGTACTGAGGATTGACTCCAGGGGCATTCTACCTCCGAGTTACACCCTCAGCCCTTTTTATTTTTTTGTTTGGAAACAGGGTCTTGCTAGATTGCTGAAAGCCTCACTGTGTTGCTGAGGCTGTCCTCAAACCTGCAGTCCCTCCTGTCTCAGCCTCCCAACTACTGGGATTACAGGCGTGTGCCACCATACCCGGCTTACCGCTTAGTATTATAATCTGGTTGTTAAGTATAGGTGGTCTCAATTTCTGGCCTGAATTCTTTTTATGAGTTCAAGACACTGTTCCAGTAGAAGTCCTCTCGTCATGTGTTCTCTGCCGTGGCTTCTTCCCCAACCTTTGCTGGACGTGCTTTTCTTGTAACCCCAGCTCTAGATTATCATGCTTTCAAACCATCTGTTCACTTATTCTTTCTATGCATGGATCTGTTTTTCTAATTTGTTTTGTTTTACTCATTACATTTTTTGTACTGTTAAATCAGATTTTGCTTATTTATAGTCTGTTACAATAGTCTGTTACAATAACTTCTTTCCTATGTGTAAAAGAAAATTTAAATCATTTTCCAAATTGTACTTGTGATTCTTGTGGTGAATCTAATTCAGAGGTTTATTTTTTTAGTTTCTGGGCTCTCTTTGTTCCTTTTCTTTAGCATTGTAAAATTTCTCATTAGTCTTAATTTAGGTGCTTTTAGTTAATTTTCCTCCTTTAATTTTATCACTGATATTTGCCATTGTTGCTGGAAAACTTTTATGTGTGTCAAATAATTTTATTGATATTTTAATGGACTATGCTCAGTAGATGTACCCTTTTGCTTTTCAGTTCCTCCTTCCCTCCCTCCCTCCCTCCCTATCTGTCTGTCTGTCTGCCTGTCTGTCTTTCTGTCTTTCTCTCCTATATTGAGGAATTGAACCCAGAGGCATTCTCTCTCTGAATTACATCCCCAGCCCTTCCTCCCTCCCCTTCCCTCCTTCTTTTCTTCCTAGTGGTACTGGGGTTTGAACAGGGGCATTCTACCTCTGAGCTACACCCACAGCCCTATTTTATTTTTTAGTTTGAAACAGGGTCTCACTAAGTTGCGGAGGGTCTCACTAAGAAGCTGAGGCTGGCCACGAACCTGCGGTCCTCCTGACTCAGCCTCCCAAGTACTGGAATTACAGGAGTGTGCCACTGCGCTTGGCTCTTCAACTTCTTAAAAGCATTCCTACTGAGGGATTTTGAGTAGGAAAATGGTGTGCTTATTACCATGCTTTGGATTATGACCCTGGCTAGAGGAATAACCAAAAATAGTACATTTTAAAACTCTGGAAAGGCTGGGCGTGGTGGCTCACGCTTGTAATCCCAGTACTTGGGAGGTTGAGACAAAAGGATCTCAGGTTCGTGGCCAGACTCAGCTACTTAGTGAGGCCCTCTGCAACCTAGTGAGACCCTGTTTCAAAATAAAGAATAAAAAATAGGGCTGGGATGTAGCTCACAGGTAGACTGCCCCTGAGTTCAATCCCCAGTATTGTAAAAAAAAAAAAAAACCTTGGGAAAGGTATCCCAGGATTAAGGTGGACTACATGCCAGCCATGAGTACATAATGAATCACTACTGTTATGAAATAGTTAATCAAACTATTGTATTACTGGGATGGATAAATATACATATAAAATTATGCTACGAGATAATGTAGAAAATCTTTGTTATTAAAATACCATAGCTGATTTTGATCCAAAAATATAAATAAGATGTGGAAGGAATATAGAAAACAATAAGTAATCATCCATGGACCATGTTCTGCTTAGTATCTGAAGGTGGAAAGTGTTTGTACCTCTGCCTCTTTGTCAGCAGTCTGCTCGACTAAGGTTGAAATTCTGAGAGGGCAATATTCTGAGTTTACTCTTTAATCATTCTCATTGGGAAAGACTTTTTATTTATTTTTTCTTTAGTACTGGGGATTGAACCCAGGGGTATACTACCTCCGAGCTACACCCCCAGCCCTATTTTTTATACTTTATTTTTGAAACAGGATCTCACTAAGTTGTGGAGGACCTCACTAAGTAGCTGAGGCTGGCCACGAACCTGAGGTCCTCCTGTTTCAGCCTCCCAAGTACTGGGGATTACAAGCGTGCGCCACCACACCCAGCTTGGGGAAGACTTTTGTATTGGATTAGACCTTGGATAAGACACACTTCAATAAAGACTAGAATTTTAAACTGGATTCAAAATGGGGAGGTGAGCCAGGGCCAGTGGTGCATACCCATAGGCCCAGCTGCTCATGAGACTCAGGTGGTAGGATCGCTTAAGCCTCGGAGTTCAAGCCAGCCTGGGCAATATAGCAAGACCCTATCTCAAAGGGGAGAGGGTGGATACCAAAAAAGTGTTAGACCTGATGAGTGAATTCAGTAAGGTCATAGGATTTAAAATCAGTAGCTTTTAGTAACAGAATTGCAGAGGAAGAAATCAAGAAAGTAATCTCATTTACAAGAGCTAAAACACACACACACACACACACACAAACATACACATGGAATAAATTTAAACAAGGAAGTGAGTGATCTCTTCAAAAAAAGTTACAAAACATTGAGGAAAGAAATTTTAGAGAACACACCCACAAAAAATGGTAAGATATCTCATGTTTATGGAATGGAAGAATTAATATTAAAATGTCCATACTATTCAGAGCCATCTACAGATTTAGATTCCTAGAAAAACACCAGTGACATTCTTCATAGAGCTAGAGAGGACAATCGCAAAATTCATACAGAACTACCAAAGACCTTAAATAGCTTAAGCAATCCTGAGCAAGAAGAAAAAAGCTGGAGGTATTCTAATACCCGACTTCAAAACATATTACAAGGCTAGAGTAAACAAAACAGCACGGTCTGTCATAAGTACTGATGTATAGACCAATGTAACAGAATAAAGAGCCTAGAAATAAATCCACATATTACAGCCACCACGCCCAGCTCTGACAAAGGATTTATTTCCAGAATATATGAGGTACTTAACAAGAGGGAAAAACAAGTAATACCATTTTAAAATGGGCAAATTAACTGAATAGACATATTTTTCAAAAGAGGATATACAAGCTGATATTACATGCTTGTAATCCCAGTACTTGGGAGGCTGAGACAGGAGGATTGCAAGTTCATGGCCAGCCTCAGATACTTAGGCCCTCCGCAACTTAGTGAGAACCTGTTTCAAAATAAAGAATAAAAAATAGGGCTGTGGGTGCAGCTCAGAGGTAGAATGCCCCTGGGTTCAATCCCCAGTACCGCCAAAAAAAAAGGATATACAAATGGCCAATCAATATATAAAATAATGCACAGCATCACTAGTTATCAGAGAAATGCAAATCTAAACTGCAATGCTATATCATCTCATCACAGATAGACTGGCTATTATCTTAAAGACAAAAAATAGTGTGCTAGTCAGTGCAGAGAGAAAGATATGTTCTCATACACGGTTGGTAGGAATGTAAATTAGTACAGCCATCATGGAAAACAACACGGAGGTTCCTCAAAACACTAGAAATAGAACTATGGCATGACCCAGCAATCCCACTACTGGACATATATCCAAAGGAAATGAAATCAGCATGTTGAAGGGACATTTGCATCTCTGTTTATTGTAGCACTATTGACAATAGCCAAGATATGAAGTCAGCCTACGTGTCCATTAGTGGATGAATGGATAAAAAGTGTGGTGTAGAGCTGGGCGTGGTGGCGCACGCTTGTAATCCCAGTACTTGGGAGGAGGAGACCGGAGGATCCGGGTTCGTGGCCAGCCTCAGCTACTTAGTGAGGCCCTCTGCAACTTCGTGAGACCTGGTTTCAAAATACAGGATAAAAAATAGGGCCGGGGGTGTAGCTTGGAGGTAGAACACCCCTGGGTTCAATCCCCAGTACCACACACACAAAAAAAAGTGTGGTGTATGTACAATGAATATTATTCAGCCATAGAAAATGAAATCCTGTCATATGCAGCAACATGATTGGAATTAGAGGACATAAGTGAAACAAGTCATGTAGCCAGGTGTGGTGGATGGATCTGGGTGATAGGTATGTCGGGGTTATGATACCCTTCTGTCCATTTTTTGGTAGCAACTTTATTGAGATAATCCACATATCGGGGTGAATTAGTCAATGTTTATTAAATAATTTGCTATATTACCTAAAGCATTTTGAAGAAGTGGAAAAAATAACTCCATTTTCTGGAGATGGTAGGACAAAATCTATACCATAGCCATTCTCATCAAAACTATATGAAGATGTCTCAAGTGAGTGTAATACAGTTTCTTCCAAGTTTTTCTTTTCAATATCATCTAAAGTAAAGCAGTTGGTGAACATAGGTTACTTTATTTTTGTAAAATTATACTAATAATTGTACATCTTTATAGAGTACAGTGTGATATTTTGATACATGCATGAGAAATAAATCAGGTAATTAGCATATCTGTCACTTCAAACATTTATCATTTCTTTGTAAACAGATTATTATTTATGTGTATGTATATATATATATATTTTTTTTTTTTTTGGTGCGGTACTAGGGATGGAACCCACGGGTACTCTACCTCTAAGATTTATAACCAGACCTCTTTATTTTGACACAGGGTCTTACTAAATTGCCCAGGCTTGCTTTGAACTTGTGATCCTCCTACCTTAGCCTCCTGAGTATCTGGGATTATAGGCATGTGTAGGCTTTTAATTTTAATAATTAATAAGTAAAACACAATTAATGTAAAACTTCATATTCCACAAATATTATCTAGCATTGTTAATCCTTCCCAACATGCATAGTATAAAATAAAAGTAGATCTCCAGTAAAGCAGAGTGGGAGGGCTTGGATGTAGCTCAGTGGTAGAGCACTTCTTTGGCATGAGTGGGGCGCTGGGTTCCATCCCCAGCGCTGCAAAAAACAAACAAATAAGAGAGAGTGGGAAAGGGGGTTATAACTGAGTTCTAATAAAAGTGTTTTGCTACACATAGATTCCAAATATCTTCCTTTTAGCTCCAGTAATTTTAAGGTGTCTTAAGCTATCCATTATCCTGGGCAGTATCTCAGCCACTCTTCAGTTTGTTACATGAGGGATATAAACGTGCTTGGCAAAAATATTCTTTTAGGTTGAAACTAGATGATGCTGCTGAGGCGTGGTATCTTGCTGGTAGACCTTTGCACTCATCGGTGGTGCGGTTCTTTCTTTGCCTGATTTTGCTCATGGGTGGAGAATTCAGTTGTTTCTTTGTTCTTTGGGTTTTCAGCTTGCTTCGACCATTTCCTCACACCTGGCTCCCTGTCTAGTTTCCGTTTGTCCTTCAAGCTGAGGCCAGGTTCATTTTCTGCAAGCTGTTTCTTAATGATCACTTCTCTAATATCTGCTGTGCTTATTTTAGCCTGTGTGGAGGAAGAGGGGAGCCAGATCACCTGTCATTCAAGCGAGCCTTCAGTTAGTCAAAAATTGTGTATTTCAAATGTCACCAAATGTAAATATCAAAACAGTCCGTTGACCAAAAAAATCTAATTACTCTGGGCACAATTGGAACAATGCCTTTGAATCAAGTCCTTCCTCTTCTTAATAAATATTGTGATTGGTATAAAGCACCTGACTTCGCTGATATTTTCCTTCCTCACCTTTTAGAATAATGGCTGCTGTTCCTGTAAATAATCTACAAGAACAACTGGAGCGTCACTCAGCCAGAAAACTTAGTAATAAATTAAGTCTTTCAAAGCCAAAATCTTCGTAAGTATGTTGGTTGTTCTGCTGCATATAGGCATAAACTCACCCTATCACATGAATGAAAGCTCATCTTTCAATGCTTATTGTACATATGAGCAAATGAAGCTGAGAGGTTCAATGATATTCTCATTTTGCAAATTAATGTTTTAGCAAAATCAGGTAATAAGTGTGCAGTATCTTTGCACAACTCCTGGCATATCATACTTGCTCAATAAAGATTTGCTGAGTAGATGAATAATGAATTTTTTGATAAGTGTTGGCAAATATGTATTTATTATATTTTAATATAATTTTTATCCTTTCCAAAACTGTAGCTCTCCGGTTTTGCCCTATCACGCAAGCTATACTCCAAACTCGTAATGATATCTAATAATAATATGTCTTACATACTGTGTCCTTACCAGGTTGCAGACACTGTTCTAGGTGCTTGACTTTAAAGTCACTACAGACCTTCATGACATTGAATCCAGCAGGTAGCCAGGACTTCTGCCTCCTTTATTTGTCCTTTAGATCTTAGCAGAGTTAGCAGTTTTGAACTCTTCTCCTTGAAATTCTTATCAGGAGCTGGGTGTGGTGGCACACACTTGTAATCCCAGTACTTGGGAGGCTGAGACCAGAGGATCCGGGTTCGCGGCCAGCCTCTCAGCTACTTAGTGAGACCTCTGCAACTTAGTGAGACCTGATTTCAAAATAAAGAATAAAAAAATAGGGCTGGGGGTGTAGCTCGGAGGTAGAATGCCCCTGCATTCAATCCCCAGTACCGAAAAAAAAAAAGAAATTCTTATCAGATTAGCAAAATGTAGCCATATTTGAGTCTCCTTCTTTTCACACATGTTATCACTTCCTTCTGGAGGTGCTTGCTGTTAATTAAGGACTACCAGCCTTAGAAATAGAGTGGGGAAATCTGGGCGTGGTGGCGCATGCTTGTAATCCCAGTACTTAGGAGGCTGAGACAGGAGGATCACAGGTTCATGGCCAGCCTCAGCTATTTAGTGAGGCCCTCTGCAACTTAGTGAGACCCTATTTCAAAATAAAGAATAAAAAAATAGGGCTGGAGGTGTAGCTCGGAGGTAGAAGGCCCCTGGGTTCAATCCCCAGTACCGGAAAAAAAAAAAAAAAAGAAATAGAATGGGAATGGAGCTGGGCCTGGTGTCACAAGCCTGTAATCCCAGTACTTGGGAGGCTGAGACAAGAGGATCACAAGTTCAAGGGTAGCCTCAGCAACTCAGCGAGACTCTAAGCAACCTAGGAAGACTCTCTTTCAAAGTAAAAATTAAAAAGGGCTGGGGGTGTAGCTCAGAGGTACAGTGCCCCTGAGTTTAACCAGCAGCACTACAAAAAAGAAAAAAGAAAGAAAGAAAGAGGGAATGGCCTAGGTACTCTCAAAACGGAATTATTAGCCTCTGAATGAGAAGGATCTGAGAATACAAAATATAATTTAAGTTACCTGGTAAATTTTTAAATCTTGTAGATAGATTCTTTGCTCATTTGTAATACAGTTAATATAACTTGACATATGAATTAGTAAAACTAGATTCTCTGCCCACTTGTAAGACAGTTACCATAACTTAACATGAATTAGGAAAACAATTTAGAATTTTGTAGAGTGGGTGGATTTGTTTAAATGATTTCATTTTGGGGCCATGGATGTTAGTTCAATGAGGACCTGGGTTCCATCCCAGCACCAAAAACAAATGAATTCATCTAATTCAGCTTTTCCATTATTTTTCAGTGGTTTTACTTTTAAAAAGAAAACCTCTTCAGATAACAATGCATCTGTAATGAATGTGTCAGTAGTACAAACACCTGTGTTAAGTGACAAAGATGTGAATGTATCAGAGGTCTTTTCCTTCAATGAGTCTCTGCCCCACACCACAGATCAGCAGGCAAGGATCGATGGCTTCTTTAAAAATGTTCCAGCAGGACGGAAGTCCAGGGGAACTGGTTCAAAACCACTATTGCCAGAATCATCACAGATTCTGCAGGAAGTTTTGTGTACCCCCCGAAACACACCAGCTATAAAGAAAGCCTGTGACGCTACTTTCAAGAAATTAGAATTTAGTTCTTTGTCAGGTTCTTTCAGCACTACCAATGATTGGGATGACATGGAAGACTTTGATACTTCGGCACCTTCAAAAGCATTCGCTACGCCACACAAAAATCACTTTGTGAGAGTAAGCACTGCTCAGAAATCAAAAAAGGCTCAGAGAAACTTTTTTAATGCACAGCCTCCTAAAACAAATGGAATAAAGGCCGTTTTGACTCTTTCCTCCTCTGGAAGTGAGCAGATAGATTTGACTAAGGAGGATGGCGAGGCATGGTTAAGCAGTGGTGCGATTTGCATTGATGAGGACCCTGGTTCTGAAGTGCTTGAAATTGAAGCTACTCAGGAAAGACAGTCTTTGAAAACTCATTTGGGAGATGAAAGAGGTAAAAATTATTTTATCATTCCAGTGTGTTGACTGTACTTTTTAATTTAAAGCATTGGGAACAGTAGTGAGCATGATACTGCTTTTATTTTTGAGGATTTTAGGACCTGTTGAGATGCTTACTGAACAATCTGTTGGCCACATTCTGAGGCAGGATATACTGATGAAATGGAAGGTTTTATTCTGCTAACATCATTTTTATATTAACACCAAGGATAGTTCTGTGATTTTATACATGAGGAAAATGAGGCCCACAGAGGGTGCTGGTTACTATAGAATTGGAAAGTGAAACTAAGCCTTTATACAGATATAATTCCTTAATGGCTTGTTACCATAAACTATACACTCAATATTGATGGGTAATATGATCTAATCATGCTATTATATAGTCAGGCACTGCTGAATGATATGTTCTAAGAAATGTGTCAATAGATGATTTCATCATGTGCAAACATAGAGGATACTTACACAACCTAGTTGATATAAGCCTGCTATACACCTAAGCTATGTGGTGTAGCCTGTGGCTCCTAAGTTACAAACCAATACAGCATGTTACTGTAGTGGATACTGTAGGCAGTTGTAACACAGTGACAAATATGTGTGTATCCGAAGATAACTAAATATAGAAAAAATACAGTAAAGGTATGGTATAAAAGATTAAAAATGAGCTGGGCGCAGTGACACAGGCCTATAACCGCAGTACTTGGGAGGCTGAGAGGTGGATCACAGGTTTGAAACCAGCAACTTAATGAGATCCTGTTTCAATTAATTAATTAAAAGGGTGAAGGTGTGGCTTAGTGGTAGAACCCCCTGGGTTCAATCCCCAGTACCACATACACAAAAAAGAGAGAATGGTTCATGTCTTCAGGGTACTTGCTGTGAATGAAGTGGGCAGGACTGGAAGGTGCTCTGGGTGAGTCTGTGAGTTAGTGCAGAGTGAATATGAAGGCCCAGGACATTGCACTACGTTATAAACACTGTGTACTTAGGCTACAAAAATTCATAAAACATTTTTAATAATAAATTAATCTAAGCCAGGTGTGGTGGCTCATGCTTGTAATCCCAGTACTTGGGAGACTGAGACCAGAGGATCTGGGTTCGTGGCCAGCCTCAGCTACTTAGGCCCTCCGCAATTTAGTGAGACCATGTTTCAAAGTAAAGAATAAAAAGTAGGGCTGAGGGGTGTAGCTCAGAGGTAGAATGCCCCTGGATTCAATGCCCAGTACCATACACACAATAATAATAATGATAATAATAGGAATAAGTTACTCTAGAGCCAGATGTGGTGCACATCTGTAATCTCAGTACTTGGGAGGTTGAGACTGGAGGATCACAGGTTCAAGTCCAGCCTTAGCAATTTAGCAAGACTCTTAGCAACCTAGTGAGACCCTGTTTCAAAATAAAAAAGAAAATAGGTTTGGGTGTGTAGCTTGGAGGTAGAATGCCTTTGGATTCCATCCCCAGTACCACAAAAAGGAGAAAAAATAAGAATAATAAATTAATCTTAGCTCACTGTAGCTTTTTTACTTTATAAACTTTTCAGTTTTTTAACTTTTTAACTCTTGCAACCACACTTAGCTTAAAACACAGCACCTTGTATTGCTGTACAAAATGTTTTTTTTCCTTATGTCTTTATAAACTTTCCTTTTTTTCTTTTGGAACATTTTTGTTAAAAACTGAAGCACAAACACACATATTGGCTTAGGCAATGGTATTTGTGCTATTAGATTTCTTTGCTACACATTACCTTTATTTAAATATGAGTGAAAAACAGAAAGATGTAGATGCTGATACTAAGCCTGGGTTTCGTAATTTAATGGGAGACATGCATGAAAGTCTGTGAACAAATCTTTGGCCCGGGTCCAGCATTCACTGGACTTAATGCAGTGAGTCATCGCTGTGAAGAAGTCAGCCACCAACCATTCCCATGTGAGAGGAGCGGACTCCTGTACCGAGTCCCGCCATGTGACTTGCCCAGAGCACTCACTCTGACGTACTCACTCCCTGTTCTGTCTCTCACTAATTATTAGCATAGCCTATGTTTCTCAACTGTTTTACTTTAGATAATAGCGAAAAGAAGGAAAATGTGGAAGAAGCTGAATTAGATTCAACCGAGAAGGCTCCATGCTTTGAGATTCATGGTGATGATTATGATATAGATTTTGTTCCACCTTCTCCTGAAGAAGAAGAAATTATTTCTGCCGCTTCTTCCTCTTCAAAATGCTTCAGGTAAACTAACTAATAATTAGTAAACACTGTTTCTAGGATACTTTTTTTTTTGTGGTACTGGGAATTGAACCCAGAAGCATTCTACCTCCAAGCTACACCCCCAGACCGATTTTATTTCTTATCTGGAAACAGGGTCTCACTGGATTGCTGAGTGCCTCACTAAATTGCTGAGGCTGTCCTTAAACCTGCGATCCTCCTGCCTCAGCCTCCCAAGTACTAGGATTACAAGTGTGGACACCACACCCAGCTATCTAGTACTTTAAGTAATAAAATATAGCTCTATGGTAGCATTTCTACATAAATGTATTTTATGCTTCTGCATGGTTTATTTTACATCCCAATGAAAGCATCAGAAAATCCCTCTTGATACATGTTTTGAAATTAGTAGTATTCTTAAGATGTGAAGCTTAATCCCTCAGCAAAGGGACTAAAGTCCAGTGTAGTAGTTTCTCCTCTGCCATCCTTACTCCTTGTTGAATGCCTAGCTTTTGTCTTATTAAGAAATGTGAGCTGGCCAGGTGTGGTGGCACATACCTGTAATTCTAGTACTTAAGAAGCTGAGACAGGAGGATCTCAGGATCAAGACCAGCCTCAGCAACTTAGTGAGACCTTGTTTCCAAATAAAAAATAAAAATTAAAAAAAAAGGTTGGGGGTGTAGCTTGGAGATAGAGTGCCCCTGGGTCCAATTCCCAATACCACACACACAAAGTAAACTGGGCTGGGTATGTTGGTGCACACCTGTAATCCCAGTACTTGGGAGGATAAGACAGGGAGATTGTAGGATCGAGACCAGCCTCAGCAACTTAGTGAGACCCTCTTTCAAAATAAAATATAAGAAGCTGGGCATGGTGGCACACACCTGTAATTCCAGTACTTGGGAGGCTGAGACAGGAGGATTGCAGGTTTGCAGCCAGCCTCAGCAACTTAGTGAGGCCTTCTGCAACTTAGTGAGACCTTGTTTTAAAATAGAGAATAAAAAAGCCAGGTGTGGTGGCGCATGCTTGTAATCACAGTACTTTGGAGGCTGAGACCGGAGGATCCGGGTTCGCCACCAGCCTCAGCTACTTAGTGAGGCCTCTGCAACTTAGCGAGACTCTGTTTTGAAAATAAAAAGAATAGCCGGGCGTGGTGGCGCACACTTGTAATCCCAGTACTTGGGAGGCTGAGACAGGAGGATCTAGGTTCAGGGCCAGCCTCAGCTACTTAGTGAGGCCCTCTGCAACTTTGTGAGACCCTGTTTCAAAATAAAGAATAAAAAAATAGGGCTGGAGGTGTAGCTCAGAAGTAGAATGC
>PVJS01042085.1:0-17663 GCA_004027185.1 Glis glis | reverse complement strand
AAAAAAAAAAAAAAAAAAAAAAAAAAAAAGAATAGAAAGAGAATTCACTTGAACATGGTGACCTTTTTCCTATGTGTGTCCTTGGCTTCCTGAAAGTGAACCCGTATCAAAGTGTACAACAGCTGAGTGCAGTGGCACACACCTGTAATCCCAGCTACTCAGGAGGCTGAGGTGGGAGGATCTAAAGTTCAAGGCCAGCCCGGGGAACTTAATAAGACTATGTCTCAAAATAAAAAATAAAAAGAGCTGGGGATGTAACTTAGGGTAAAACACACCCAGTAGGAAAAAATAAAAGGGTACAGCACAATTTGTGACTTACTATCGAACAATATTTATGGGATGCCAACACTGTTTATACATTTCCAACTTTATAGTCAATTTAAAAAGAAGGGTTAGCGGTGGTTATGGGAAAATTATAAATCTAAACAAGCTGACCAAAAACAAGACATAGAAGAAAGGAAAAGATGAGGAAATGAGTATGACTTGAAATCGAAGAGATAGACCCTGTTGGTTAAAAGAAGTGGACTTTCAATTATCTTCTTTTAAGTTGTAAAAGGAAGCAACAGAAGAACAAAACCAAAAATACAAATCCTGAAAGGAGAGGCAGGGAGAGATTGAGTAGATATGTGCGACAAATCCTCAACTTTTATATCAGGAGTCAGTGATATTATTTCAAAGTAGATAAGCATGTGATCAAGAATTATAGTCACATTCTACAGAAAAAGAATAATAAAAAAAACAATAGGTAGGATTTGCCTGTGCGAATGAGATCAGAGAAAGTGAAGGATGAAGCAGAGATGGTACTTTATATCATAACTCCATAAAATAAGATTGTGATTTATTTTTAAAAATGACTTTTAAAAGGCTAATGCAGGAGTCATTTTTCATTGAATGACTAGTTGAATACTTACAATAGCAAGAAGCAATACATATAGTCATGTCTTTAAAAAATAAGTACCTAAAATGGGAAGAGAAAAATCCTTTATCAGGCTGAGTTAATTCAAATGCCTGAATTTTTTTTAAAAAAGTATATAAAAATGAGCAAAGCAGGCATGAATATCAGAGAGAAAAACAGAAAGAGAATATCAGTCATTAAATAATGATAAGGCCTACAAAATGTTCCCCATACTTAGAAAATAAACAATTTTGCAACTTTAATTATCAGACATTAATTACAACATCTTTGTGCAGTATATACTACTTTGCTTTCTTTGTGTTATTTTCTAAAAACAAGGGAGAAGGAACAAGCATTTTTTGAATGTCTACTAGTTTAGTGTTTATATATGTTCTCATTTGTTCTGAAGACAAAAATCTGCTATATATTCTAAGGAGACTGCACTAAGAAATTTATTTGAGCTTATATAGTTAGTAAGTGGTAGGCAAGAAATTTTCTGGATTCAAAGCTACTTCTATATTTTATATTACTATAATCATTTTAGTGATCATTATTCTTAGTGATCATATTTTGGTCCACTAAGTTATAATACTAAATATCAATATTAAAATGTTCGCACAACTACACTACACTTACCTAGACCTTTAGCTTCTGGGTGGGCAGAACAGTGGCCTCCCAAGGAGGTCCTGATGCCTAGAAGCTGTGAATATGTCACTTTACATATCAAAAGTGACTTTGCAGATGAAATTAAGGATCTTAAAATAGAGTATCCTCGATTATCTGGATGTGCCTGATATTATAATCAGGGTCCTTAAATGACAGAGGCAGAAAAACAGATGAGATGGCAGAAAATGAAGTTGGAAAGATGGAAATTGTTGGCTTGGAAGATGGAAGAGGCCAAAAATGGAGCCAAGGGATGGAGGAAAGCCCTGGAAGCTGGACAAGGTAAGGAAATGGATTCTCTCCCACAGACTCCAGAGGAAAGAAGCCCCGCTGACACCTTGATTTTAGCCCAAGGAGACCCCTTTGGACTTCTGACATCCAAAGCTATAATTAATATATATACAATTAATATGATATATAATTAGTAATATGATATACTAATTGTTACGTGGTTTTAGGATGCTCAGTTTGTGGGAAACTGTTACAGCTGATATACGAAGCCAGTACAAATCTATTTCAGAAACAGAAAGACGGGGCTTAAGTCTTGTTTCTTCTGTCTGATATGGGACAAGATATGAATCTCTGTTTCTTTAATCTGCAAAGTTGAAATCATAAAAACATCTATTAACCCAAGTGTGGTGATCCTTATAGCCAGACTCATTAAAGAACAGATATTACTATTATTATAAAGTACTAATTATAGAGGAAAAAGAAAATTTGTAAGAAAAATTGGTAAAGATTTTTATTTGCTTCCAAATGCCCGAAGTTAGCTAGCCAGTGATTCTTCATAACATATTGGCTACAAGTTGAAATATGAAGGGGGGAAACTGTTCCAATATTGAAACCACTTCATGATTTGAGCTCATTCACTCCACTCCTTTAATATCTAGCCTCTTTGGGGAAGAGGCAATATTCTTGACTGGCTATAAATCTATGAGTGTAGTTGCTTTTATGGCTCTGAATGTAATAGAACCTAAGTAAATACTGATAAGTTCTCTATTCTTCTGAGAAGTTTCCACCCACATAATATTGTCCTATCATTGGAAATCCCCACAGTTTTGATAAGAACGAAGGCAGGAACTCTTTTATATATAACACTTGTCAATTAGAATCAGAACAACATTCATCATTTTAGTTGGAAAGGCTGTGTGTTTTGTAAAATCCCACTTGAAGTATGTATAATGAAATTTTACCCTTATTTTCTTTTGAGTGCCTTCAGTGGGTTCGGGAGGTTAGTGTTGGCTTTCACATTTTTTTTCAAGCATCCTTTAACATGGCTTGCATTTAATAATGGTAAAGTGAATTAAAAGAAATCAGTATTTTCTATCAGTACTTTCTATCAGTGTTCCGCACATAAATAGATCTGAAATAGAAATGAAAACCACAGGGATAGCTACTGTCTTCATTAAAACCACTTTAGATAGTAGTCGTTTTCAGAAATTCTTTGTATACATGATATTTAAAGAGTTCTTTCCCTTTTTTCTTTCTTTCAAAGCTATCAAAGTTTCCTGTATTTGGCAGCATAATATGGAATGAGGTAATTAGGCCAAGAGTATAAAATATGACTAAAGAAAAATAATAATTTACTATGCAATGACCCTCTTCAATGCATATATTTTTTGTTTGGTATGGGAATTACTTTTAGACACAATGTATGTTGTTGGAAAAATAGGTCTTGGGGATCCTGTGCCTGGTCTAGAAATGAGGAGCTTTTCAAGATGGCTGCCAGCGCAAAAACAACCACTTGCCCATGCTGTTGTGGGGTGATCGATGTCTGGGTCACTTCAATGATAAGAGATACAGATAGATAAGTGGTCAGGTGTGGTGGTGCACGCCTGTAATCCCAGTACTTGGGAGGCTGACACAGGAGGATCGCAAGTTCAAGGACAGCCTTAGCAAGTAGTGAGACTCTCATCAACCTAGCAAGACCCTGTTTCAAAATAAAAAATAAAAAAATAGAACTGGGGGTTTAGCTCAGAGGTAGAATGTCCCTGGGTTCAATTCCCAGTACCACAAAAAAATAAATAAATAAAACAGGACAGGGGGTGTAGCTCAGAGGTAGAATGCCCCTGGGTTCAATCCTCAATGCCACAAAAAAAAAACAGGTACAGATAAACATGTATATGAATAAATTCCTATGTGAACAAACATTTCCAAAATGAACATATATGTACATATATACATATTTACATATATATTGTATATATTATATATACTTATGTATATATGTATATATTGTGTGTATGTATATATTGTATATATATACTTATTATATATGTATATATTATGTATATATTGTGTTGCAAATAAGAAAATGGCACATTTTACTCCTCTTTGCTAATATAAAGCCAAAGTACACAGATCAATTAGCTAAACTTTTTTATTTTCCAGAATCCATCAAATCAACTATCTTTTTTTTTCATACTCATACTTGTTTCCTGATCATATTTTATATAGTTTGTTTAGCACAAAGAAATCAGTTTTTTTACTATAATGAGAAAAATGCAGGTATGAGTTTAAAATTCTACACATATTCTTGACAAGCTACAGTAATCTCTCCTTCCTAAGAATTAATGACACTTCATGAATATTACACAGATTAGGGATGTAGTCACATACTATTTCAAGACATATTTAGTATTATTATTTGGCCTGCATTCTATTTAATGGGTGTGATTTACCTAGCTGGTAGGAAGCTGTTATTAGAGCATAGGAATTATATCACTTTATATAATCCTACCCTGCCTTGAAGGATGAGATAGGTAGATGATAAATACATAAATAGATACAGATAGATAAACAGACACTTGTGTAATGAATGCAGAATGAATATAGTTGCTGTAAGTGAATTTTAATGCCTAAGATTTTATAATGTTATGTTTTGAATAGAATTACTAGAGTTTATTTTATAATTTTTACCATTTGAGATAAAGACCATTAATGTGCCTTAAATATTCATACTTGGCTGGGCACACACCTGTAATCCCAGTACCTGGGGAGGCTGAGACAGGAGAATCGCAGGTTCAAAGCCAGCCTCAGCAACTTAGCAAGACCATGTTTCAAAAAATAAATAAATAAATAAATAAATAGTAATAATAATAGGGCTAAGGGTGTAGCTTGGATATAGAATGCCCTACACACACACACACACACACACACACACACACACACACACACACACACACAAGCCAAGATGTTTTCTTTAATATCATATCCATTAAATAGTTATTAAAATATCCAAAAGTCATCAGGAAAATATACAGCAAAAGGGATTATTATTATTCCCCTTAGTTTTCACTTTCTATTTAGAAAGCATACATGAGATGAAAATGGTGTTTTTAACTTTGACCCAGTTCCAGTGGTGAGGCAACATGAACTCTGCCCCTGAATGCCAACCTGTAAGTGGAGGTTATTGCTTCTTCCCACAAGGGTGTCAGTTCAATTTGATAAATGCACCACGTGTACCAGAGGTTTGAGAAGCAAAGAAATTCAGAACACACAATTCCTGACTCCGAGAAGCTTGTAAGATAGTGGGACATTTTCACAATGAATTGTTTTGAATGGTAAAAGTCAAAATAGGCTTTTGTTCATTCTTACTGTTGTTGTTTGAACAGAAATCATGAAAATTCCATTCCTGCGTCCTCTGGGAAAATGAAGCCTTTTTTAATTATTTCTTTATTGCATATTTACCAGAGAGACTATTCCTTACACCACATACTCATGTTCCATAGTTCAGGAAGAAGAGTTAGTAACAATTTCTATGGACCCCAATTCAAAGAAATTCTTTATATTCCAAAAATCACTTTGCACTCTGAAAGATACCAGCCTTCTTCATTTCCTCAAAAATCTTTCATGGAATCATAATTTCTTTAGAAATCTGAATATGCCTTCTTTCTTGGCTCAGCCACACCAAACTTACAGAGAGCTGTAACCCCCAGAGAGACAATGAATGCTCCCACAATATGAAACTGCAGACGCCGGGCCGGAAGACCCTGCACCTGAGGTCTTTGTAAAGCACTGGGAGCCATGGTAGTTACTGTCCCCAACACCAACGTCCTTCCAGGTTGATGGAGAAATTGACCAAAAATGAAGCCTTTGAAAATCTGTCTGAGTATCTTTTGCTTTCAGTTTTTCTCATTTTGACAACGATGCTTCCATGAAAAGTAAGGTTGAGACCTTTAAATACAGTTGAAATAATGTTATGTATACAAAATTACCAATTCCAATCTCAAAGACATGTGGGAGCTGGGAGGGAAGTGCCCCAAGAGCATTGTATGCATGTATATTTCTATCACTCTATACCCCAGTATGGTGTATAATTACAATGCACCAAATAAAAGTATATAAAAATAAAATAAATGAATAGTGGTCTCCTTTCCCTTGATATTTTCTCCTTTCCCCATCTCCTTACTTGGGTTCTATGTTTTCCTGCCATCCTTAATCCAAGAGTTGGTGTTTATCTCTATCTTACTACATATATGCACATGAACTCAGTGATCTTATGTACAATATGAATAACTAAATTTATAATTCTAATCCTAACTACCTACCAGTGAGCAGGCTAGTCTTAAAACATAACTGAATAGTTCATCATGTATTCCTCAACATTAACATCCTTCTAATTTGCCCTCTACTGCAAAGGTCCATCATCTCACTGTCAGAAATATATATGCTATACATACATATATATATACAAACAATTCATATTAAAATTCAGGGAGATGGTGCTAGAGTCTCATAAACTTAGCTTTTAGTTCTGGCTCTGTTACTTCCTGTCTCTTTCTGGACCACTTCAGTTTCTTCATTCAAATAATGGTGCTAAAAAGATTTCAGACATGTACAGAGGGATAGTCATAAAGTATGTGGCCCATGGTGGGCAGCAACCTCCCTTCTGTCTTAAGACCAAGACTGAAGACCATACAGCGAGCTGAGAAATCAAGGCACTACTTCATTGTGCCAAATAAGAAACAAGGCACTAGGGTATCAACACACACCCTCATGTTCTCACTTTTTCTTAGATTAATGGCATGTAAGAGGTATCATTTTACATTATTAAAAACTGATATATGTTGGTGTATGCCTGTAATCCCAATACTTGGGCGGCTGAGACAGGAGAATCTCAGGAATGAGGAGAGCCTCAGCAGCCTAGAGAGACCCTGTTTCAAAACAAAAAAACAACAACAAAAAGAGGGCTGGGGGTATAGCTCAGAGGTAGAATGCCTCAGGTTCAATCCCTAGTACCACAAAAAAAAAGTACGTGGGTTCTCTTTATGACAGGCCGACAGACATGTCTATGGCTATAATACTGAGCTCACAATATGCACTGAATACTTAAGATGATTGGCAAAATACTGAATTAGTTAATTAGTAAATGGATCTATCCTGGGTATATTAAGGAATTAGCAAATATTTAAACAAAATAGCTAATTAGAATATCATTTATTCTATGTGGCTTTTATATAGATTGTCAATGTTATCACCTTCTGAAGACTATGAATAGATTTCAGCTACCATCCTGGAAAGAACTATCATTCTTTTACTTTCTATGGAAATATTTCTGAGTCAACTCCTTCCAATTAAAAATAAAAAGGGATTTATTATTTAATGGCCTAGATAAGATACAACATTAAATATAAAATTAAAAATAATATCCCAATAAGACACAGAAAGAGTCATCTTTTTTAGATGACTGTGCTTTCAGGGAAATAGAAAAGGGATTTTGCAAAATAATATTTCGAGTATCCAAATCAGCAAAAGGTTATACTACTACCTAATTCTCATTTTGAATTTTGTTGTATTGCAGGCCTCATACCAACATCCAATATTTCTGCTGTTGTTTTGTTCCTGGTAGGTACTCATCTAACTACGCATCTTTACTTTTTCAGTAATAATATAACTATGTTCAATTTTGAATGATTCAATTAACCTTTTTTGGTGTGGGTGGTACTGGGGGCTGAACCCAGGAACATTCTATCTCTGAGCTACCTCCCTAGCCCTTTTAATTTTTGTGTGTGAAACGGGGTCTCCCTAGGTTGCTGAGTCTTTCTAGGTTGCTGAGGCTGGCTTCAAACCTGTGATCCTGCTGTCTCAGCCTCCCAAATACTGGGATTACAGGCATGTGCCACCACGCCCAGCTCAATTAACCTTTTATCCAGGCAATAAGATTTCAAATGTGCAGAAAATGAACCTTCTAGATACAGGAGGCTCTGGATGGGTTTATAAAATTTTGTGAATTTCTAAACAAGGAAGTCCCTAGCTATGCTTAAACAATGTATTTTATACCTCACATAATGAGTTATTAATTATTCATAACCTGGAAAAGTACATGTAATTATTGCAACTAGTTTTTATTTAGAACACCTAATTCCATAGAATTGTTACTTTATTCATTTAATACCTTTTTGCTTTGGTTGGTTTGTTTTGTTTTGGGGTTTTTTTTATTTTGGTTTGGTTTGGTTTGATTTGATCTTTTGCTTTTTTTTAAGAGATGAGATCTAATTAAGTCTTCAAATAGAACATATGTAAACATTGCAACAAATAGTATTTTAAAAGAAGCAAAAGTAATTTATAGAAGAAATTATGTTCATAGTACATCATGATTTTTTAAATATTTTTAATAGCTTACTGGAAATATAGAGGCAATAATCACTCATATGAGCTGTTTTAGAGCTATTTCACTACTTGAATATATGAATGTGTCTGCAAAATAAACTGAAATAATTTATCAAGATAAATCTTAACAAAGGATATTTTAAAAAATTACTTTCACACTTTATTTTGATTTAAGTTGAGTTATCCAGAAAATAATAATTCTCCATATTCATGCAAAACAGGAAACACTAGGTTGTAGCAACTGACTTAACTGTTCTGTGGAGCACATGTCTCCTGTATATTACTCTGCATGTTGATTATATTTGTTGAATACATAACTAAAGATATTAACATTTTATGATATTTAATTTTAAATTATTAATCAATTCCTAATATATCTAAAGGCCATGTAATTAAATAAAAATAAATAATATCTCTCTGAATGGGAGAGCTATGCAGAATATAACACCTAAATTTCTAAAAAGCTTCATAAGTTTTATATTTCAAGATTGTATTTTATGTTCTCAAAAACAATATAATTTGATATTAATTTCTAAGAAATTTGGTCCCCCAGAATCTTATAATCAGTGTTTTATCAATTTTGAGAGTTGATATACTTAATGTGAAATATGGATTATTTTTGTCTTTTATGGGCTATATACACTTAAGGAATATTTTATTTATACAAAAGGAATATATGTGTGTGAACAATAGGGAAGGAGGGATGCAAGACCTATTATCTCATTTTTCATATATGAATAACAACCATTCCCTCAAAAATGCTAATATGTATAATGCAATACATACATACAAAACTTTCTAAGTAGTTTGATTCTTACTAGCAGCATTTTTCTTATACATTTCCTTGTATTCAGTCGGTCAAAAATAGGTTTAAACCAATAAGGTTTGTTTTGTTTCATTTTTTTTTCATTTTGCTTTTTGCTATACTGAGGATTGAGCCCGGGGCATTCTACCTCTGAGCTACACCCCAGCCCTATTTTATTCTTTATTTTGAAACAGGGTCTCACTGAGTTGCAGAGGGTCTCACTAAGTAGCTGAGACTGGCCACAAATCTGCAATCCTCCTGTCTCAGTCTCCCAAGTACTGGAATTACAAGCATGCACCACCATGCCCACCTTTTAAAAAAAAGGTTTAATAATGCTATAGACCAAGTACTCATCTCAGCACTGAAGACAGTCCCTGCCCCCATGGACCTCATACTTGAAAGCAAGAAGGGCACTACAAAAATAAACTTAGCATTCCAGTGACTGCTAAGTGAAATGAAGAGAAATGAAGCAAGATGAGTCAATAGCATGATTGGGCTTTTGGACATTGTGCACAAAATCCACTATGCTCTGTTTTTCCTGAAAGGTGAAATACAGATGTGCCTGTTATTAGGCTTCAAACAGAACAACACAATGGCCGATGGAAAAAGTCATAAACCTAAAGAGCTATTGATTTTTGCAAATAAAATTTTATTGTAAAATGAACAAAGCTAAAGACATCATAGTCTCCGATTTCAAAATCTAACACGAAGCTATAGTAATCAAAACAGCATGGTCCCTGCATAGAAACAGACACATTGACCACAGGAACAGAATAGAGAGCTCAGAAGTAAATCTATTCATTTATGGTCAATTGATTTTGGACAAAGTTCCCAAGAACACACAATGGGGAAAAGACAGTCTCTTCAATAAATGGTCCTGGGAAAACTGGATATCCACACATAGAACAATGAAATTAGAATCTCATTTCGAACGGTACACAAAAATTCACTCAACATTGTATAAAGAATTAAACATAAGACCTGAAACTGTAAAACTGCTATAAGAAAACATATAGGAAACTCCATGGCATTGATCTGGGTAATGATTTTTTTGGATATGACACCAAAAGCACAGGCAACAAAAGCAAAAGTAGATAAATGGGATTATATCCAATAAAGAAAACAATCGAAAAAGTGAAGAGACAACATACAGAATTGGAGAACATATTTGCAAACCATGCATCTAATAAGGAACAATATTCAAAATTCATAAGAAACTCAAACATCTCAATTATAAGAAAACATATAACCCAATTTAAAAAATGAACAAAGGATCTAAATAAATATTTCTCAAAAGAATACATACAAATGTTCAACAGGTATATGAAACATGTTCAACATCATGAATCACCCAGGAAATACAAATTAAAACCACAATAAAATATCACCTCATGCCTGTTAGAATGGCTACTATCAAAGAGATGAATGCTAAGTATTGACCAGGATGTAGAAAACAGGAAGCCCTTGTACACTCTTGGTGGGAATGTAAATTAGCACAGATATTATGGAAAACAGTCTGGATATTCCTCAAAAATTAAAAATAGAACTATCATATGATCCAACAATCCCACTTCTGGGTATGTATTCACAGGATCTGAAAATAATACAATGAGAAGATGAGTGCACTCCCATGACTACAGCAGAATTACTCAAGATGTCAAATTATGGGATCAACCTGAGTGTCCACCGTCAGACTAATGGATAAAGAATATATGTTTTATATGTGTGTATTATATATGCTATTCATCCGGGAGTAGTGGTGCACACTTGTAATCCCAGTACCTGGGAGGCTGAGACAGGAGGATCATAGGTTCATGGCCAGCCTCACCACCTTAGTGAAGCCCCTCTATAACTCAGTGAGACCCTGTTTCAAAATAATGAATAAATTAGGGCTGGGGGTGCAGCCCAGAGATAGAATGCCCCTGGGTTCAATCCCTAGTACCAAAAAATAAAAATAACACAAAATTTCATTTAGACAGGAGGAATAAACTCAAGTGATCCAGAGTATATCATGGTGGCTATGGTTAATGACAATATATTTTATACTTGAAAATTCCAAAAATAAAGTAGATTTTAACCACCAATAATAATAATAGTAATAAGATATGCAGCATTTTCATAATCATTCATTTCTAAATATTTTCCTTGTTTGTTTGTTTGTTTGTTTTTGGTACTGGAGATTAAACTCAGGGACATTCTACCTCCAAGCTATCCCCCAGCCCTTTACTTATTTTTTATTTTGAAACATGGTTTTGCTAAGTTGCTAAGGGTCTCACTAAATTGCTGAGGCTGGACTTGAACCTGTGATCCTCCTGCGTCAGCCTCACAAATACTGAGATTACAGGTATGTGCCACCACACCCAGCTAGATTTCTAAGTATTTTCTAATTTCCATTATGATTTATTCTCAGAAACATTAGTTATTTAAGTGTATGGTTTTTTATTTCCCAAATAGGAGATTCGTATCTTTAATTATTGAATTCTATCTTAGTTAAGTTAGTCAGAGAACATGGTTGTACAATACTAGTATTTTGAAATTTGTGAAATCTGTGTATATACTATTTTTATGATAAATATCAGAATTGCTGATATGGTTGTGTTAAAGTCTGCCATTAAAATGATATACTAAAATTTCCATAGATTATTACCTACCTTGTTTCAAAGAATGAATAAAAGTTTAAAAGTGACATCTTCTTGTTGAATTGAAATTCTGTCTTTAGTGTATAAGCTAACTCTTGTTGCATGATAAATGGCCTCAAGACTTAATGCTTTAAGCAGTAATAAAAAATTATAATCTCAGAGTTGTTATGGGTCAGGCTTTAACAGCAGCGTAGCTGGGTGGTTCTGTCTCAGGATCTCTCATATGGTTACATTCAAGATGCTGGAGAGGGAGCAGACATCCAAAGACTTGGCTGGGGCAGGGGCTCTGCTTTCAAAATGACTCAATCAAATGGATAGCAAAATGGTGCTCTCTGTTAGCAAGAAGTCTCTGTTTGTTAAACATGTACCACTCCACAGAGCTTCCCAAATGTCCACACAGCATTGCAACTGACATCCCCAACTGGCATGATGTCTTTTACCACATTTTTTTAATCATCTACATTATGCTTAAACATATTAAGCAGAACTGATTTATATTCTATAAATGAAAGTGCCAATAGCTCCAATCTTTATTGGCTCTCCTTCTGTGATTGTTTTTTCCTGATGACTCTCACTATGATGCTTTATTTTGCCTGTATTTAGTGATTACCTTTATAATGTATCTCATATCCTTTCAAGTTTTTATCTGTGAAATTATTTGAGACCATAAAGTGTTTTTCTTTTCACAGGATTTTCACTTGCTCCTTCTGCAAAGTACTTGAAAACACTATCAAAGAAGTATCACTTAAAACTAAAAATGAACTTTTACCTTCAAATGTTTTTACTTCGTATGTAGTGCTCATTTGGTTTACATGAGGATGAGATAAGGAATTGTCTTCAGTGAAACATACCTTTTCTTATACTACACCCAGAACTGTGTCCCTCCTTCAAAAGTTTCTCCCCCACCCTTTCTCTTTCTCTTTCTCTCTCATTTTCATATTTATTTCACAGTAAGAGTAATAAGAGTTGCCTTTTAGGGATCTTATTTATGCAAGGGCTTTCTAGTCCATTCTGCCAACTTTTGCCAGCCCAAACTGATTTTGTTCACAAAAAATGGTCTCTTAAATCCTAGGCTGTGTGCCATGAAGAACTGCCAGGCATCTCCAGGGAAAATGTCTGTTTCAACGCTTGCTTACTTCTCTTGATTTCTGATTTCATGCTGTTCATGGTGTCTGAGAATTCCCCTTACTTCCCCACCAACTCAGCCATGCAATTAAATAATCTTTAAAAATATATATTTAGCCTGTCAATTTTAGGATTTGCTAATGGGAAATTATCTCTTTCATATTGTTAGAAATTAAAGGAAGGAATAACCATGAGACTTCGGATTGAAAGAGTGGTGAAATGCTGTGATTCTAGCCTTCTTTCTTAACTCAAACTCTCATCCCTGACCAGCCTTCCCTCTTCAATGGGAGCAAAACACTGAACTACTCTTCAAACCTCCACACCTTTATGAAATGTGAAGATCTTCATTAATCCTGGAACAAGCCTACTTACATACTACCTGATTCTTTATGAGAGAGCGCATCATTTCAACTATGGCCAGTAGCAAAGAACCAATAGTTCTCCACCATTTGGACCTACAGTCAAAAGATTTCTACAGTAGAAGAAAAGGATACTGGTCAGAAATTGAAATGGAAAGCAGAAAGAGAGAGACAAAAAGATTTCTGCTATATTCATATGTCTGTGTGCTGTCTAAAAAAGAAAAAAGTCTTAAGTTATATTGAAGTCATTTCCAAGTGCAACAGAAACACACTTTTGAAAGATAGTCTAAACTGGATCAGTATCTGCTCTCAGAAGTGTGAAATATAAGTCGGGCGTGGTGGCACACACTTGTAACCCCAGTACTTGGGAGACTGAGACCAGAAGATCCGGGTTCGCGGCCAGCCTCAGCTACTTAGTGAGGCCTCCGCAACCTAGTGAGACCCTGTTTCAAAATAAAGAATAAAAAATAGGGCTGGGGATGTAGCTTAGAGGTAGAATGCACCTGGGTTCAATCCTGGTACCGAAAAAAAAAAAAAGAAGTGTGTAATATATAGATGTTCTATGTACAAATCTGATAGGCCCTGTACAGAGTCCTGTTAACTTGTGGTCTTCTTCCTGTTTTCTCTCTCTCTCTGTGAATGGTACCACCAAACATCCATTTATCAAGCTAGAAACTTAGAAATCACTCTTGACTGCTGTGTGCATGTATGTCACTGTCAACATGATTTACATTATGATGTGAGACTATAATGCACTAATAAAAGTATATTAAAAAAAGAAAATAAAAAAATTTTTAAAAAGGAATTGCTTTTGAGAGCCAGGAATGGTGGTGCACGCCTGTAATCCCAGTACTTGGGAGGCTGAGACAGGAGGATCACAGGTTCGAAGACAGCCTCGGCAACTAGTGAGTGAGACTCTCATCAACCTAGCAAGAACATATTTCAAAATTAAAAAAAATAATAAGACTTGGGGTGTAGCTTGGGGGAGAATGCCCTTGGGTTCAATCCCCAGTAACACACACACAAAAGAAATCATTCTTGAGGAATCTCTTGCATAGTTTCCATATCCAACTCATTATTATATCTCTTACATTTTTACCCTTAAAATCTCTCTGAAAGCAGTCTACTTCTTCTCAAGTCTACCTGCATCTTCATCTGAGCTATTGTGACCTGTTTCCTGCTCTACTAAAATAGTCTCTTGACTTGTCCACCAATATCTCTACCTTTGGCTCCAACCATTCACTTGCTCACCTGCAGTCAGTATGGTGTATTCAAAATGTAAATCTGTTCACAGCATCTCTCTGCTTAGATCTCAATAGCTTCTCATCACTCTGGGGGAAGCCTTGACATTACCTAAAGATTCATATTTTGACCCGTACTTATTTCTCAAATAATATTTTTCACAATATTCCTTTCTCTCTTTACCTTAACTACATTGGCCTTCTTTCTTTTCTTCATATTCACAGAGCTCCCTCCTGTACCACAAGGTCTTTTCATATGTAGTTTCCACTCATCCTTTAGATACCACTTCAATTGCTCATCTATGGAAGGAGTTCTTTTTGCACTTTCTTGATTAGATCACATTAACTACTGCCTAGTCTTACGGCACCACATACTTCTATTCAATAAGCCTGGAGTCATTGCAGTTTTTGAATTGATGTCCACCTCTCCTCTAGCTAAAAGCTTCGTGAACACAGGATACTACCTAACACATTACTGTTCTGAATAAATAGTTTATTTTCAATTGAGAAATATATCCAAAATTGAGGCGTATCTACATATATTGTATTTATACAGGTTAAAGACTAATAAATAAAGCACCAAGTAACACTTACCCTGTGAAGAAAGAGCACTGGCAGTCTGTGAACACCCCACTGTGCCTTTTTCTAATCATCTACCCACCTGTCAGGTATATATCCAGAAATTAAAAATTAACCAAAGGTTTTAATCATTATTCCTTCTTTCCCCTTTTTAAAACATAAGGAATATTAATACTTAGTCATTATACAAATAGAATCTGTTTAGATTTCTAGTTTTTAAAAATTATATAAAAGGTATAATACTCAATACATCCTTCTCCAATTCTTTTTTATCATCTAATGTGCTTCTGAAATTTAACCATGTTGATGGACATACCTCCAGTCCATTTGTTGTCACTACAACATAGTTTCCCATTGGATGTATATAAAGCAGTGTTTTAATCATTGCACTATTGATGGACATTGACATGGTTTGTTGATTTTTTTCTATTACAAACAATGCTGCCCTCATTAATACCTGCCTCTTCTCATTCACATGTAAGAGCTCGTCTAAAGTACAAACTTAGGAAAAGAACTGCTGGCTTAAAGTGCCACACAAACCTTCAGAGTTCATTTAAAACATAAGCCATTTGATATGTTATGCATATATACAGATACATTTATAGAAGTATTACATACATTTTATTTATTTCCTATATTTTTCCCAATACACCTTGCTATTAGCTAAATCAAAAAAGTATACACTTTAACATTTTAACATATTTCATTAATATATTTCATTCAGTCAACAAATATTTACCAAGGCATGCAATGTGTATCAGGTGATATTCTGTATGAGAAAATATTCTCAGTGTTGTATACCCCTAGTCCAACAGTTAACTAGAATCTGGCTACCTGTTAGATACTGTAAGATGACCTGAAGGGACATCTTATAAGAATAGCTAACATTCCTTAAAACTTACTGTTCTCATAACCTTATTTAAATAAAAAGTATGCCTACAAAAGTATGCCACTCAATGATCATCAAAAAGTAAGATTCATTTTGAAACTGAGACCCACAGGGAAATCATAAATAAAAATACCTGCAAATAGCAAGTACATGGTATGTTGTAAATTGTTGATAAAACTGTTATAAAGAGATTACTTAGTATTACCTCACTTCTAATGTTAATAGTGGAATCTTTGAACACTTACTCTAAAACTTTTTTCAAAAATAAAATCACTTAAAGAACAATGTAAAAAAGAACGCACAGATTTAAAATGTTTAAGTCTGATTTTTGTCTTTCATTCAAAATGAATCAATATGTTTCTCCCTCCCATTATCACCCCCAAGGCTGGAAATTGCATTGTGATGGAGTTTTAAACAAGTGACTATAATATTCCCAAGTACTACACTAAACATTAACCTGGTTCGATCAGTGTCAGGGAGTTCTAGAGTACTTAGCCAATCATTATCTCTTCCAACCTACACTTTTCACTAAACAATCTTTTATCCTCCGATAAATAAGGATTGCAATAATGGAAACATTGTCTGTTCTGTACCGTAACAATATTATTAAGCTTCACACTATGGCCATAATTTAGGTGTCTATGAAAGAGAAAATATTTATTGCTGGCACACCCTAACAAATAAAAGCTGCTTAATGACTATGCATAACAGCCTATTGGAATTTTTTGAGCTCACTTCCTGGTTCAGAGGTATAAGACAGGATATAAGAGAAGTGTTTGATTGATTTGGAGAAAATTTTACTGTAAGATGACCTGAAGAGACAGCTTATAAGATAGCTTACGTTCCTTAAAACTTATTGTTCTAATAACCTTAGTTAAATAAAAAATATGCCTTCAAATTTGTGCTCATTAACATCAGTACACCCATGATTGTTATATGTGTGTGTGTGTGTGTGAACTATTGTTTTGTATGGGTCTAATCTGAGCTATTTACATGAACTCTGTGGTAAACACAGTGCCTGGGTATAGTTTTCCTATGTTTGTTAACATAAAGGAATAACTATTTGTTGGTGGGTAGCATATGCCCAGGACTTTTACTAAGTGCAAAGCGGTTCATAAAGTGCAACAGGGAAACTTAAGGATGTGACTGCAGACACAAGGGCATGAGCCAAAGTAGTAATGATAATGAAAGGCCAACAAATTAGGGATATTTTTTGTGGACAAATAATCATATATTTGCATGTACAGTAAATTCCTACAGAAAGAAAAGTAATGATCAAAGCAGGTGGAATTTGTTTAGTTTCTAGACTGATACGCCTCCTAAATTATTTAATGTTTCTCCTTCTCAATGATAGTATAATACTCTTACCAATTTATAAAAATAGATTTTATACCATAACAAATAAATATTACCTAACCATATAGATACCCTGTGTCCTAGTAATTTCACTTCTGGGAACATGTCTGCTAATATTTCTGTTACCTGGGAGTTCAGGTTCAGTAAAAGAGGGTTAAAATATGTTCATGACAGTTTTATTTTTAATACCCAAAATTAAAAAAAAACCAAGTGACCATGATCAGTAGATTTAATAAACTATTCTTTTGTACATTCATCTAATGATATAGTATATAACAGGAACAAGAATAAGCTACAGCCAGGCATGGTGGTACATGTCTGTAATCCCAGTACTTGGGAGGCTGAGACAGGAGGATCGCAGGTTGGAGGCCAGCATGTGGTAATTTAGCAAAACCCTATTTCAAAATAAAAACTAAAAAGGATTGGGATGTAGCTCAGAAATAGAGTGCCCCTGGATTCAATCCCCAGTAACACACACACACACACACACACACACACAC
>PVJS01042084.1:0-17663 GCA_004027185.1 Glis glis | reverse complement strand
GACAGGACAAGACCACACTCAGTCGCAGACCTGGCCGGTGGAGACTTAACCGTAGTGGCCCAGCTAATGTGGCTCACGACCTACTTTCTATGTTTCAGCACCACCATAGATCATATGTCTCCGTGGAACGACAGCTTTCGCCAGTCTTACCAAGGTCTGCCCACTCGGATCTCGTAGCCTTTCTTGAGGTCTTAAGGACCCCGGCCATGAGACCACAGACTCAGACTCAGTCAGAGGACTGACTGAGCTGACTTTCACTTCATTTACTCCAGGACAGAGACAAATCAACAGCTGATGCACTCCTTTCAGACAGACAGACAGACATAATAGGACAGCAAACAAACACAATTACAGAGGGGACGTGGGTTTGGAAGGAGAGGGTTGGGGCCAAAGAGTGAGGACTAAGGAAGTGGGAGAAACATGAGGTAAGAGACTTGAGCCACTTAGGTGGCTCAGTAATAAGTTGTTCCCATGCTACAATATAAGGAACCTGGTCAGGGTGTCCTGGGAGGCCGAAGATGACATCATGGGTTCTGAAAACGAGACGGCGATCAAAGGAGCCCTCAGGGGGCCAGGCTGTGCCAAAGGTTGGCCATTCCTGCGAACAAAATTTTCGGAGCTCTTCAAGGGTGACCGTATCTCCCGAGAGTTTAAAAGCCGCCTGCTGAAAGTTTGAAAAATGAACACTAGGTAAATCAATAGGAGACGAGGAGATGCGAGATTGAGATTTCCCCATGGTTAGTGTGGGGAGAATGAAGGAAAGGAGACAGACAAGAACACTGAGACTGAACAGACAGAAGAGGGCACGCCGAGTTGATTAAGGAGAGTGGCCGGGGAAATGGCCAAAGTGCTGCACGTCGGGACCTCCAATGGAGGGTCCCACCCAGATCTGAAGGGCTGTATGTGAACAGTCTAACGGCCAGTGGCGGAGTCTGAGCGTCCTCCCGACTCCGCCAGCTCAGAGACCAATAGTGCGTCTGCCTGTTCTCTATTAAGCTCCAGATTGTCTGGACATCAGAAAAAGCAGATGGTGAGACTGAAAAAAGTACTCACCGAGCGCTCCCAGGTAAACCATGTCCAAACCAAGGGCTCCCCTTCTCCTTAGACCATCCTAGACGAGCCCCCAAAATGTTATGCCCGGTCCGGTGTCGCAAGGAAGAAGAGGAGTCTGACTGGTTTTGGAGGGTCGATTTATTTAGCCATGGTTAAAACAGGCTAGCCAGGCTAGGGATGCAGTCCAATGCAAAGTTAGGAGCTGCAACCCCGAACTAGTTTCACACAGAGTTTTTAAAGGCAAAAAACACATGCAGGTGGTCAGGGATGGGGGGAGTTCGTTGCCTGAGTTACAGCCAATAGGGTGCTGACAAAACTACTAGTCTGAAGTAAGCAGGAGTTGTGTTATTTTTTTATTGGCTCGAGCTAGGAAGGTACGTTATGTCTGGAACATGGCCCAACGCTTCCAGGATGTTGGGGTTAGGTAAGCAGGATGTTAGTTTATGCTTCAGGGGTTGTGCTACGTGCTCTTTTCACTGATTGGTTGTTCTGGGCCTGAGGGGAATTTCAGATCATGTAGAACATGGAGTCACACTTGTTAGGGCTCTCTAAGACCCTACAAATACCATCACGTAGTTCACTTGTGTGTGTGTGTGTGTGTGTGTGTGTGTGTGTGTGTGTGTGTGTGTTACTAGGGATTGAATCCAGGAACATTCTATCTCCCAGCTACACTCAGACCTCCCAACTACACTCAGTCTTTTTTTACTTTTCATTTTGAATCAGGCTCTCACTAAATTGCAGAGGGCCTCATGAGGTTGCTGAGGCTGTCTTCAAACCTGCAATCCTCCTGTCTCAGCCTCCCAAGTCCTGGGGTGATAGACATGCACTCCATGCCCAGCACATGTTTCCCTTTCAAGATGATCAGTTTCTTGATGCTTCACCGAATGCCAGGAGCTACACATCAAACAAGATCCTTCACTGGGATTAGCCAGTGGGTCTTTTTCTGCGCATCTCACATGGCTAATTGGGACACTGAGAAGCTGGCATCTCTCCCCCGCTCGTGACACCTTCTGCTAGAGGAGCCCGCACCTGAGCAGCTCCTGCCTCACTTCTTGCATGAGCACCGGGAAGCTCAGGGTTTGAAGTGAGCAGAAATAATTTAGAAGAATGAATTAATCGAAATGAAGTCACGCTTCGCGGAGTGCGTGCAGACGCACCTTCATATCCGCATGTGTTGCGCTGTGATTTTTAGTCAAGGTTTTTCATGAATAACAATGAACTTTTTATGGTAGACAATGGCATATTCCCTGCAGGTTTGTGTCCTCTGATTTTCCTAAGTTCAGGATGGAGGCCTGGCCCCATGGTGAGCAGCACACGTCGATGAACCTTTCCTACAGTTTACATGTTCATCAGCAGCTTTGTGGAGAAACTGATGCCATCGAATTTTTCCATTAGTTACATTCCTTTTAAAGCTAGGGTGCTGAAAGGTTTCTTTGCAAACTAAAAAACATTACCAAATACTAAATAAATTGTTGAGATGAACTCCCTGCAAAATGGCCAACAGCTCTGAGGCAAGAGTCTTCCGGCTACTGCTGTCTGGGAGAGCCACCCAGCTGCTATTTCCCTGCGTGCATCTTCATTTCTCGGCTGCTGTAACAAATTACCACAGGCTGGGTGCCTTAAAACAGCAGAAGGTGGAGGGGGCGTGCATCTGCCTCTGGCTCCCAGCGCCCACTGGTCAGGAGTTACTCCAGCGCCTCCAGCGGGCAGCTGTGGCCCCGGTATCAGGAGTGGGTGGCAGGTGCATCATGGGGGTTTGCAGTGGGGCCCTGCTGATGCTCAGGTGGAGTTTGTCTGGGTCACGTAGAGTCTTGGGGTCACAGAGGCTGTTCCACGTGGTGCTAGAAAGGTGTGTGAGGAGGTCAGCTGCCAGCAAGGAGATGAGACCAGAGCAAGAAGGGCGGGGCCAGCCAGGGCTGGAGAGCGCTGTCGGGCAAGGCCTGGCTAGCATTCCCTCTGCTGCTCTGCACTGGGCCAGAAACTGTCCAACACGGAACAGGGCTCCCAGCAAGGAGTGCCTGCAGTTCCCAGGCTGCTTTGAAGTGAGGTCCAGGGTGGGGTTGCTGAGCTCACTAACAAAACGTCAGTACCAGCCAGGCCAGGAGGAGAGCGGGCTCGGGGGTGGGGCTGCCCCTGGGTCTTCACCCAACTCCCCAGCTGGCCTGGGTCCTGTAAGCAGCCAGGGAGACTGGAGGTGGTCCCCAGGAGGGGTGGCTGGGTCAGACCTGGCCAGAACCTGGCCTTGTCCTTTCCCCTCTGTAGGCCCTGGACGACCCCTCCTGCTCACTCTCGTGTGCAAGCTGGGCGTGAAGGCTTTGGCAGCTGCCAGCTCCAGGAAATCACGTTCCTACTCACTGCAGATCAGGCTCAGTGGCCTGTCCCTGAGACCCCAAACCCCAAGCACCACCTCAGGCCCTATAGCCATGCACAGGGCTGGACACAGAGATGCAGGGACATAGGATGCCGCTGTCCCTTCCAGGAGTAAGTGCTGATGGCTGCCAGTGTAGGGTTTCCACCAACGCCCCCTGGCTCACCCTGCTGTGTGCTGTCAGCCCGTCACAAATACAGCCAGAACTAGAGCTTTCCCCCTTTCTCTAACATCACAGACTGTGAGGCCTGGCCTCAACCACAGAAACGTGTTCTGTGCTGCCTTCAAGTCCGGCATGGCTGCATGCAACCAGGGAACCGAGACTCATACCTGGATGTGATTTCCACCACAGCCCATGCCCCGGGCCCAGAGACGGGGCTGGCAGGAGGCTGAGGGGTCACCTGGCTTCACCCACACCCGTGGGCAGAGGCAGGGCGTCCGGTCACCTGCAAACCCCAGCTCCTTGCATGCCACGTAGGGAATCTGAGCCCCAGGTAGGGACGGGCTTGCCCACGTCCCCTGCTCGGAGCAGAGATGGGCTGCTCCGCGGGTCATGGGCAGGAGCTGGACTCCGGAATCAGAGAGCCTGCGTCCTAATACGAATCTGCCCTTCCCTCCTCTGGGCCTCAGTCCCTCACCTATAATGGGGTCCCTCTGTTGCAGGGAGGGAGGGTGCCTGTGGGCCCTTGATGAGGACACACTGACTGGCCCCACTCCCAGATCTCCTCTCTGCTCCACACCCCACAAGCTCATAAAGCCCTGTAAGCTCATGTTTGTGACCCAGCAAGTCCCCCTGCCAGGCCAGCACTTATCAGGTGAACAACAGAACCATGGCCTCGGTTCGGCCACCCTTGTGGGTCCTGCATCTACGGAAGTGTCCGGAGCACCCGGTGCTGGCTCTGCTGTAACGCAGCTCGGTGGTAGCCTCCATCGGCCCCTCGGTAAGCATTCACTCACAGATCACCACAGGCTCCTCGGCCTGTGGCCTGCGTGTCTCCCGTGGTCCTCATCCGCACATTCCTGGGCTGCCCACTCTCAGAGTCCAGGACTAGATGTGAACCCCAATCCTAGCAATGGCTGGAGAGCGCCACACCCCATTGGCACGGACCCTGAGTGGGGCCTCAGCCCCCAAGTGAAGACCAGCCCAGGGTGGCCATGCAGGGTCCCCACCCGCCTCCCACAGTGCATGGTTCCTGCCTGCTCCTAGGGAACCCCAACATGTCCCCGGATGCCTGATGCACACAGACCAGGGCAGCCTGCTTCTGCCGCCTCCTGCTGCCTCTCGGGCCACCCCACTCAGCGGCCAGCGTCTGATAGATGTCCAGCACAGCTCCTCTCCTGCAGGAGGTGTCACCAGCCCACGCAGGAAGCCCAGTGTCTTTTCTGGGGTCGGGATGCTCTGAAGGAGGATCCATCTTTTAGGGAGGGTGGAGAAGGGCTCAGATGCTAAGAAGCTTGAGAGATGGAAGGAGCAGCAGGGAGGAGTCAACGTCCCCCCAGGAGCCGCTGCCAAGCCCGAGGGAGATGGGCTCTGCAGAGGAACCCAGGGCCACCCTCTGCTCCTTGTCCTGTCTTTCCGGCCTTGTCTTGTCCACGTCAGAACTCACTCTGAGCCAGGCGTGGTGGCACATGCCTGAAATCCCAGTACTTGGGAAGCTGAGACAGGAGAATCGCAGGTTCAAGGACAGACTCAGCAAGTAGTGAGACTCTCATCAACCTAGACCTATTTCAAAATAAAAATCAAATAGGGCTGGGGGTTTAGCTTGGAGGTAGAATGCCCCTGGGTTCAATCTCTAGTACCACACATGCACACATAAAAAAAAAAAAAAACTCACTCTGACTTCGGATTGCCCCGAGTCCCACCCAGGTCTGTAGGTGGCGCAACCCGAGACTCTGGGTCTTGACTCAGGTCACCATCCCCTGCTCCGAAGGGCTACCTCCTCACCATCCCCTGGGCTCTAGCCTCTCACATGCAGGAGATGGCATCCTCCTCTCCCTCCCCTTCCCAGGCCCTCTATAAATGTCTGCCGGAGCTCCCCTTCCGACACCCCATGAGAGACTGCAACTCCAGGAGTCCAGAACCGAACTCACCCATCTTCCTCCTGGCACCTCCGTCCAATGTTCCAAGGGGGGCCTCAAGGAGGCGTTGAGTGAACGCGAACCCCAGACAGGTCCAGGGCAGGCGGACGTGCAGCACCCTCTGTGGTTTTCTTTGACTTTACCCCCAAAACTGGAACAGCTCATTTCAGCCATTGCACTTAGAGAAGACACGTCCTGCACAGGGGACCCGATGCCATAGAATCCACCTTTCCCACAGCCCCGGGCGGAAAGCGGTCGAGACCCCAGCTCCTCCTTCTCCGTGTTCAGTAGCTCTCCATCTTCTCTGGTCACTTGGGAGAGTTCCGGCTTGGTGCTTCAGTAGAAAAGGAGACCAAGGGCAGTTGAATGTGATCAGTGTCTCATAGATTTAATCAATAACACAAAATCAAACATAATCACATGGGGCCTGCTTTACTGGTACAAAAAATATCAGATACTTTTGGAGATTGTGAAAACTTACACTTCAAGAATATATATTTATGAAAAAAATGGCTGTATTGGCCCATGTGCCATCTTGGGTGTGCAATTAGCTGGCACCGAGGGCCAGCATTGGGGCTAGGGGACCTGAACGGGCTCTGTGCATCTGCCTCCAGACACGGGGCTCTGGGACAGGCGGCTGCAGATGGCCACACTTAGCAAGTTCAGAAGGGAGTCTGCACTTTTCAAATGGCATCAGTTCCCTGGAACTTTTCTCTAAAACAGATTCCTTCATGGTACTGACGCATCTATTTATAGGACTGGAAATACTGATTACAGCAGCTCACACGCGCAGGGCTGGAGACCGAGTGAGCACTTTCCCACCTGCCGGCAACACCTGCTAAGTCTCCACGGGGCCTGGGGTGTGGGCGAGCAGGTGAGGCCCGCCTCTGCCGAGGTCAAGCTCTGGTGAAGACAGTGGCAGGAGATGATGAATCGTCAGAGCAGGAGGTCATCGCCCCCACTTCCAGGTATTCCTTAGCCCTAGAGCAGTGAGGGGCAGGACCCACGTTGCATGGCCAAGGTCGCTCGGGCAATGACGGGGCAGGGAGCCCGGGCCCTGGTCTCAGTCCCTCAGAGGCAGGTGACGGCTGGCTGCCGGGAGCAGGCACCTCTGCCCCAGGCTGTCTTCCAGCAGGACCTAGATTGCCTGAGATCGCCAATGGTGGGCCAAGCACCACGGAGAGATGCTGATGGGGGGAGGGGCGCTAAAATGTCCAAAGCCATGGCTGCCAAGGGCTAGTGATGGGGACACTGTGGGGTGACAAGCAAGAGATCAGGGTTCATCTTATCATAGGGGAGGTGATGACCCTAACCCTCCAGACCCCAACAGTGGCAGGCATCTCCAAGCCTCACTCCCTGCTCCGCCCTCCATTCAGCGCTGAGGGGTGGCTCCAAGGTGTCTGTGGGGGCCCCCAGTCCTGGCTGCAGGGTGTGTGTGCCCGAACCCCATGGGCGGCCCATCTCACGCTGACAGCTGTGATGTCTCCTGGCACAAAGGCCACCGTGCCCCAGGGTACCGTTTTCCTCTGTCGACCTGTTGCTGGTGGTTTGGGGTGGAGTGGGTGTGTGTCTGCCATGGTGTCTGGGAACGGATGATCCTGTACCCCTCTGTCACATGAGCCTCAGCCTCCCTCTCGGCGCCCTCTGCCCACGGCCATGTATTCCAAGGCCTCGCCCACCCTTCCCCACGCTCTTCTTCATGGACTTTGCTGGGGAGGCCGCAGCAATCCCTCCGAGCACTGGAAAGTGCTCCACGTGCAGCCGGCCGGTCTCAGCGTTGTGCAGAAGCCAGAAAACAGGACAGGTGTGCATCGGGACAGAGCGGGGCTCCGAACACCGGGGAACCACTGAGGTACAGGAAGGAAGCAAATGAAGGGGACATCGGTCCTGAAGAGGCGTCTGGATGGTCCTCCATTCGGGCCACTAAGGGGAGCCCTGAAAACAACCTTGGAGGACCCAGGGTCTCTGCTGTGTGCCGCCCAGGTGAGCTCAGCCCACTGCACCTCTCTGGGCCTCCCCAGCTCCTGGCCAATGGAGACATCCCAGCAGTTAATGATTCAACATATGAGACCATGCTATGACATTCACTGACCGTCCACCCACCCACCAACACCGCTTACCGAGATCTATATGCTCCTGGCACCATCCTCACACTGGGAAAGAAACATCGGTGAAGAAAACACAACCCCGGCCCGGCTGAGCCCTTCGCTAGTGCGGAGGCCAGGGAGAGGGCAGGCCCAGTGCCTCGGGGCCCATCCTGAGGGAAGGGCGGAGGTGGGACGCCAGCCCGGCACAGGCTGCGCTGTCCCATCAGACTCTGCTTCCAAGACACACAGGGAAGGACAGCATGACCGGGATTTCAGGAGGGTGCGTCTGAGCACGGGCGCTGGTCCACAGGTGCAATGCCCCTGCCTGGCACAAGCTGGGGTTTGGGATACATCACACCTGTCCACTCAGAGCATCTCCAGGGGAGACAGCACATCAGTGGTGCCCAGGACAGAGGGCAGGACTGGGTGCTGATGGCATGCAGGCTCCTGGCGGTTTGGGGGATGATAGGAAGGTCCTAAACGTAGGTGTGAGGGCAGGTTCGCAGACGTGTGGATGTACTAGGTATTGTGTAACCTGCACTTGCTTCGCAGATGAGTTAGATGTGTGTGACTCACACTCAATAAAGCTCAAAACAGCTGTTGGCACGCAGGACCTGCAGCGCTAATGGTCCTGGGTGCGCCAGCCACCAGCTCTGCCTCTCTGTCCCTCCCTCTGTCTCAGTTTCTCTACCCTGATGTGAGGGAAGGATTTCTAGCGATCTGTTTGCTCTGCATGCCCGGACCTGCCCTGGTCCTTAGCACTGCCCCCAGCCTGCCTTCTCTTGAGCAGCAGTGACCACGTGATGGGGGTTCTCTGGGGTCCACAGGAGGCCCCTTCAGGACCACTCCAGCAGGAGTTCTGGAGCTGCAGCCCCCCAAGCTGCTGTTGACAGTGGCTGGGGTGCCCCACGGCAGCTGGCATCAGATCAGTGGAAGCAGGTTATCCCTGCTCCGCAGCACCTCCTCCTCCACCCGGAAGCATCCTGGTGGCCCCTGCACACCTCCTAGGCAGTGCCCGCCAGGCCCCTGCAGCCCCAACTGCTCACACGCTGTTCCACAGTGCACCTGTCAGTTAACCTCCCGTGTTCAAATAACACGTTAGAAACATGCCCTCTGCCTTGGAATTTCCTGTTGTTCTCTGTGCTGGGGCAGGGGGCCTCGATACTCCACTTCTCACAGAGGGAGCCTGCTGTGGTGCAAATGTGGTTGATCCCCCCCAAACTCATGCTGGAGTTTCACCCCCATTGTGACATATTTGGAGGGAGGAAAGTCTTGACTCAGGTGTGCAGAGGTGGGCATTCTGGAGGAGATTAGAATTAGACAGGGTCATCATGCTGGCCCCGTGATTGGACCCTGGCGGCTTTACCACAGAGGGAGAGGGAGCAGGACCCACGTGTGTTCTGTCTCTGTTGCCCCGAGCTGCCTCTGGACTCTGCCAATAACAAGGTTGTCACCAGATGTAGCCCTTCAACCTTGAACCAGAACGCTGAGCCCAAATCCACCTCTTTCCTTTATAACTTGCCCAGTCTGTGGAGTTGTGTTATTAGCAACTGAAATAGACTAAGACAAGATGAAACTTGGAACCACATGCCGCACCCAGAGGCCAGCTGGGAGTGGGTGGGATTCACTGGCTCTTATGGAAACGGTCTCAGCTGAGTCCAGCCCTGGGCAGCCGGAGGAAGGAGCACTGGTCTGAGTTCCCTGGGAAAGTAAATTTGACCCGTTCTAACCAGCAAGGCCAGGTACCTACCCCAGGCAGAAGCACCGTGTCTATTGCAGGCGTCCTGGTGGGAGTGGGTACCAGACGTGCTCAGGCTCTGACACCCCTGTGTGCACAGGAGTGGATACAGGAGCATGGGCCTTGAGGAGCTTACCACCTGGGAAGCCCTGTAAGAAAAAGAGAAAATTTGCAAATACAAACTTAGGTATGAGAGTATTTATTTGCAATGGGAGGAATTGCAACCAGTTTGCAGTACTTTAAAATCTGACAAATACCACAAGCACTGTCAAAGCCAGAAAAATAACATCCCACATTACCAATCGCCAGAGGTTACCAGCCTGCCTCACCTCTCTCCAGCTTTTGTCTGTATAAGGTTGATGGTCTCTTCAGATCATTTCATATCATTATTTTCTACAAAGAAATTATAGAGAATTCCATCTTCTCTAGCATGATTGAACCAACTTTTTTTAATTGCTGAAAAGTTTGTTTTAACTTGGCAATTTACTATTGGTAATATCAAGGGAAATGTTAGCATTGCTGTCAAATTCAGGAAAATCTCTGCCACATTTCTTTTATATGTGAGCTTTGAGATTCAGTGTATTTCATGTTTTCTTGGGTAGTGCATCCTCTGAATAATGTTCCGAACCCACTTTACTTCATTGAAAGGATAGAGAGCTTTCTGGGGGCAGGGGGGCAAATGTTGCAAATTTCTCATGAGGATTATTTTCCTCCTTATAAGGTACCCATGCCTATTGCTTTATTGTTATTATTGTTATTATTATTATCATTATTGTGGTGCTGGGGGGTTGAACTCAGGGCATTCTGCCTTTGAGCTATACTCCCAGCCCTATTTTATTTTTATTTTGAAACAGGTTCTTGCTAACTTGTTGAGGGTCTTACTAAATTGCTGAAGCTGGCCTTGAACCTGCAGTCCTCCTGTCTCAGCCTCCCAAATCCTGGGCTTCCAGGCATGCACCACCATTTCCAGACTAATTATTCTTGTCTGTGGTTGTTGTAAACCCCAACATATTTCTCCCATGTTGAGAAGAGTATATGGCAATATGTGTTAGAAAAGCCTGTATGGTTCCCAGATCCGAGGAACCTCAGCTAATGCTTTTTATCAAGGAATTAGCCTCACTAGAGGTGGGAGATGGCCTTGTCCTTTAACCCCCCGGGCACAGCCTATTCCTGCAGCAAACCTGCCTTTCAAGTGGCGCGTCCTGCCAGTGCTGGGGAGGGGCGGAGCAACTGGGACTTCAGCGAGACCAGTGGAGTTCAAGATGGTGCAGACCCTCCGGACAAGGCTTGGTGGTTTCCCATTCAGTCAGCTACACGCTACTCCAGGGCTTGCAACCCTGCTCCTGGTACTTTCTCTAGAAATAAAAACTTAGTTCACACAAAGCCTGTACTTGATGCCCTTAGCAGCTCTGGTCATAGTCACCCCAAAGTGGAAAAGCCCCAGAGCCCTTTCGCGGTCAGATGGTTAGACAAACTATGGCACGTCTGTGTCATGGACCCAAAAGACTTGCTAGGGCGGCCGCCTGGGTGGGTCTCAGGGGTGCTCCCTGCTAGACTCCATTGCTACGCTGTTTTTGGACACAGCCATGGGTGGAGAATAGATCAGCAGTTTCCTGGGCCTCAGTAGGGGATGTTATGGGCCATGGGGTGTTGTGGACCCTGACTAGGGCAGCCACACAAATCTCCGTGTCTGTTAAAATTCTAGAATGGTGCATGCACACAATCCAGGTGACTGTATGGTAATCACGGCACACTGCGGGGGCGCACTGCCTCAGCCCGGTCACCCGGGGTGCACGGAGTTGACGGTGTACAGAGCCTCGTCCAGGCAGCCCTGGCTCCTCAGCAGTGCTCACATAGACACATCCAATGTGGGGTGCTGATGGAGAGGGGTGCCGATGGGGCCACTTCGTCAGAGGGCAGAGTCGGGGTCTCCAGGGCCTGGAGGCGGGAGGGAGGCCTGCGTGTCTGTCCCCTGAGGCTGCCTAGTGAAGGTGGGTGGGGAGACGATGAGAGTCCAGGGCCCCCTGTTTTCGCTGTGCTGAGTGGTGGTCAGGCCTGGGTGGGCGGGGCCAGGGGAGTGGATCCTGCAGCAGCTGCGGGCTGAGTCCTGTGTGGCGTCTGCAAGGAGCTGCTGGTCTGAAAGTGAGCGGGGGTGCTCAGGGAGGTCCCTGGGGCGCCCACTGTCCCCCTGGCCCTGAGCTCCTGGCTGCCTCCCTGCCAGGTACTCCGTCCCCATCTCCTGGGAGGGCTGGTCTGGGGGTCTGGAGGAGCAGGGCCAATGCAGCTCGAGGGCTTCTTAGTGAACATGACCCCATACCAGCGGGACAGAGAGGCCATTGGAGCTAGAAACTTGGGCCCCCACTTGCCAGGTGCAGCTGGCCGCGGCCTGAGGAAAGTGGAGAGAGATTTCACCCACTCCTGCAGACATGGGTTTGATGATAATCTGTGGTGGGAGCGGGGGCAGAGGACGGAGAACCTCGCTCTGGTCCCGAGGATCGATCGGGGCTTTGTGAGGAGCTCTCTTCCTGGCATCCACACCATGGTGTGCGGCGTTTCTAATTTTAGAACACAGGTTGTCATGGCAACAGGATGTGTTTTTTGTTAAATATAGCAGCTATTTCAGTTTTGCGTGCCCTACGGACAGGAGCGAGGCTTTGCCTGGAGAGCTCTCGGGGTGTTGTGTGTAAGTGAGGAATGAAAGAAATTAGCTTTAGCCGGAGGCCTGAGGAGACACGCCTGATGCGCAGAGATCCACAGCCTGAGGCCCCGGAGAGCGACGCACGCCCTGCGCCGGGCAGCATCTGAAGCCCGTCATGCAGCAGAACCACCCTGCTCCAGCCACAGCCCAAGGACCCAGGGCCATCGCAGGGAGTCCTCCGCTCTTGGGTGTGTTGTGAGCTGCGTGGCCCTGGCCTCTCATCTACAGGAAGGGAAGGGCTCAGCTCGCATCTCCCTGGCTCTCCCGTGCCATGCCACTCCATAACAGAGGCACCATTTCCACCGTGGGAAGGAACGAGCATAGGTGGCCTGTGTTTCTATGCAAAGGAGAAGGGTAGCCACACACAGGCCTCTTCGGAAGGAACCCCTGGCCGATTGAGAGGCTGCACACGGCCCGGCCTCAGGTCTGGGGATCTGCAGGAAGCAGACCATCCCAGCTCCCCTCAGTGACGGGGTTACAGAGGCAGGTTCCTCCCACGGCCCGTCATTACCATGAGCTCATGGCGGGGCCCAGAGCTGAAGCAGGGTGCACTGCCTATCTGCAGACCCAAGCCAGACTCCTCAGGCACCGAGGCGGCAGGTGAGCTGGTGTGAACGCTCATCCCGGCCTTGCTGCGCCCACACTCACCAGATTCTGAATTCCCACGGGTAGGAGGCATGATTGACCCCTCAGAGCCAGCACAAGCACACTGAGGGGCTGTTTCCTCTGAGGACCCCCAGGGCTGCGTGGAGGCACGCTGCTAGTAAAATCAGGATGCTTCTGGCTCTCCCACCACGCTGCCATGGCAGACGCTAAGCTCATGGAAAATCCCTCCCCACTGCTTCCGGGAATGCGTGGGATCCCTGAGGGTGTCCCTGACAATTCCCATTCCATTCCCTTTCCCCATTCTCTTTAGCTTCTTTGCAAGAAATAGCCATAAATCCATTTTTTTAAAGATGGAAAAAATCTAATAGAAAAATGGGCAAAGCCTGTTAGGAGAAATAACACAGAAGACAAATGGGAAATTCATTGAAGAAACATCAGAGAAAAGTCACGCACTGGGCACAAACTAGGAATCAGAGTCCTGTGGAGCACTGGCAAGGAGGAGGGGACGCTGGCAAGCTCGCACCCACCTTTGTGTTGTCCTAAGCCACCCGTTCTGGTACTTTAATGACGGCCGCAGCAAACTCACATAGAGCTGTGCAGAAGCACAGACACAGGCAGGAGGGGAAGGTGGCGTGACCACAGAAGTGGAGATGATGCAGCCATGAGCGGGAAGCTGGGGCCACCAGAAGCCTGGCGAGCAAGGACACACCGTCCCCTAGAGCCCTGGGAGGGAGTGCGGCCCTCACCGCACCTCGCTGTTGACTGGCTGTGTGGCCTGCAGTGAGGCACAGTTGCGTGGGGCCCGGGACTGGGCTGTGAAGGGGGCAACACCCTGTTCACGGGTCACATGACCATGCCTCACAGAAATGCAGTGGGCTCTGGTGAACCCCAGAAAATGCAGACGTGCGTGCTGTGAAGGTGTGCCTACCCATCCTGAAGCAAAGAGTTATGATGCAGGGATGCAGGTCTAATTCCTTTGGACTCTTAAAAAGAATGCCCTCCTTAGTGACTGTAATCACAACTCTCGGAGTGACCTTTGAAGGAAAGGGACCCATTACCCCAGGCTCTCAAGACATTCCTCAAACATGTGCCCGGTTCTCTGTTGAATAGCAAACGCCCTGAATTGCTTCCCTATTTCTGCTATAATAAATCATCACAAACTTAGTGGCTTAACAGAACACATTTATTGTCTCATAGTCCAACGCAGGTCTCGCAGGCTAACACTGGTATCAGCAAGGCGATGCTTGTTCCAGAGGCCCTAGGGAGAATCTGTTTCCTCACCATTCCCAGATTCTAGAGGCCGCCTGCATTCCTTGGCGTGTGGCCCCATCCTTCATCTTCAAAGCCAATAATACCACCTCTCTCTGAACCTACTGCTGTCACATCTCTCTCTGACCCCAAAGATTCCTTGAAAAGGAAGCATAATCATAAACACTGGAGCGTGCTTGCTTGAGTACCATCCCTCCATCTACTCACGTATGTACTCGTCTATCTCTGCATCCACCCACCCACTCACCCACCCACTCATCCATCCACCCACCCATCTACCCACCCACTCACCCACCCACCCACTCACCCACTCATCCATCCACCTACACACTCACCCACCCACCCACCCACCCACCACACACCCATCCACCACACACCCACACACCCACACATCCGCCACACACCCATCCACCCACCCATCCATCATCTATCCATCCACCTGCCATATATCCATCCATTCATCCATCCATCTCTCCATCCGTCCACCACTTACCTAGCCCTTGCTGCAGCCAGGCCTGTGCTCAGTCCAGAAGTGGGGTTGAATAAGACGTGCTGCCTGAGCACCAGGGGCTCACATTCTGACCTGAGGGTCACATGCTGGACCCTCAAAGGGCATTAGCTCCTTATGCTGGCCTGGGCTGAACATCTAAGTTCTCTTCTTGTGCTACATCTAATAGTAAAATGTCTCAAACCAGCAGTACCTAGACTTGAAATTCTAGCTTTGGGCTACTTATTTCTCTGAATCTATGTTCCTCATATATGAAATGGAGATCAATAGTCTTATTTAGGGCATGTTGTCATAAATATATAAGACAATGTATGTGAGGTGCTGGGCCCACTGCTCAGTACCCTTGCTGGTTGGTTCATTCAACAGGTGTTATTGGACAGCCATGGGGGACTGAGCACACATTAGTGGGAAGGGCCACAGCACAGTGGAGCAAGTGTGCACCTGCACGGTGGCCTGAGAGCTGGGAGGGGCAGACAGGGGCATCAAGGGACAATGATGAGGGACAGGGTCACTAGGAAGCCCCCTGCGGAATGGCATAGCCAGGGCCTGGAAGGAGCCACTCCTGGGCAGGGACAGCACCGTGAACGTGCCTGCCAGATGCCGGCTCTCTGCCCACCCCCACCTCCTCGCAGGTCCCCTGAGACGTCTCAGGAGGGGAAGGAGCAGTAACGCGTGCTTTATCGAGTGAGGACAAGCCGCCGATGATTGATACCTTGGTTACTCCCAACACAGCCACCCGGGCTCCGCAAGTTGACTCCAGTGACAGGAGGACAGGAGGACAGCTCCCCCGGGTCCCTCCCGCAGAGCCGGTGCAGACCATTAGGAGAAGCGAGGGTGCGGAGCTCTGGAGCAGGTCCATTAGGCCTGCAGAGCGCAGCCCGGATGGATCGATGCTGCAGACAGACCAACCGTGGAGCAGATGGGTAGGGATGGTGTGGAGGCCCTGACCCTGCCCAGCCGGAACACAGAGAGGAGAGGGTGCCTGGGAGGGCCCGGGTTGGACTCGAGGGAGCCTGCACCAGCACTGGGGGCTGTGTGCCACAGATCTTCATCTCCATAAGGGGAACATTTGGTACAAAGGTGACCGCGCCTCTCCCTGGGGGGCGGGCATGGGGAACTGGCTCATGGGGAACTTGCAGTGAGGTTTTCTTTGCTTGTTTGTTTGGTACTAGGAATTGAACCTAGGGGCATTCTACCTCTGAACTAGACCCTCACACTTATTTTATTTTGAAACAGGGTCTGGCTAAGTTGCTGAGGGTCTTGCTAAGTTGCTGAGGCTGTCCTCTAACCTGCGATCCTCCTGTCTCAGTCTCTCAAGTACTCGGATTACAGGCATGCACCACCATGCCAGCATGGTGGGATATTTACTTCCTATTTACCTTAAGCTTCAGCATGTCACCTTGGTGTTTACGCCCAAGGAACATTCCTGAAAGCTGAGCCCTGCAGGCAGAGGAGCTGGAAGCTTCCAGAAAGGAGGGGATAAAGCAATGGTCTTCCCCTGCATGGTCCCCATGTCACAGAGGTGAGCTGCCCTGTCGTTCAAGGAAAATAATGCCTGGTCTCTTCCCGAGTTACAAGGAACAGGCTGAGCCCCCTGCTCAATGTCTCTAGGGCCAGAATCGAGTCCGGTGCCCAGGCCTGTCCCTCATCAACCAGACGGAAGGAGAGCAGAGACTGGCTTAGTCAGGATGCTCCAAGGCCCGGGGCAGGGACATGCAGCCTCCCTGAGACAGGCGGCCTGGTGGAGGACACAGCATGTCCAGTCAAAATGGGCCGTGCAGCTGGGGCCAGCTGGTCCCCACAGGGTGGGCCTCACACCCTGCGGCTGTGGGCAGAGTGAAGGCATCAGCAGGTAGAAAGCACATGGACACCGTGTGGTACAAAGACTCGGTAGAAATCTGACCTTCTTACTGCTTTCAAGTGAAAAGTGTAGTCATCGACAAGCTGGTTAAACTAGCTGTGGGGAGCCCTGGCGGGGACACATGTGTACTGTCCCCACTGTTTCCAGAGCAAGGAAGTGGAACCTGGCAGGTGCCAGCACCTGGTGACCCGCCGTCCACCCCGTCCCCGCAGCTCCCTGGCCACCTGAACGAGGGAGGTCACGAAGGCCTTGGGGTCTCCTCTGAGCCGCTGCAGCTGCAGTGGGGGGAGGTGGCTGCCTTTGACCTTGGCATCGGGCAGCGCTGGGCCAGATGTGACATGGCAGGACTCGGCTGCTTCTCACGGGGCTCCCTGGTGGCAAAGACGCCGAGTCCACCCGAGAGTCTTCTGGGTGTGCCTGTGACAGAGACTCTGCAGCCTCTGCATGTCCTTGTCCTGTGATGAGTCCCGGGTGTGAGTCTGGCCCCCCGTGGTTGCCCTGCCCTGCCTCCACGGTGGGAAAGCTGCCCTGAGCTTCCAGTGACCGCGCTGCTGTGCCTGTCTTCAGGTGCATGGCAGGCTTGCCGATTTATATTTGCATAGAAGTAGATACAGATATTGGCCTATAGGTAAACATGGTTAAGTTGTGTTTATATCATATATGATCATTGCTTCCCGGAGGAATCATGGCTATAATTTTTCAATCTGCTTCCTTGCATGCAGACACACATACATACATAGAATAGAACACATGTAGATTTTTATATATGTGTGTTCACACAGAAATTATATATATTGTATCTATGTGTTCATGTTTACATTATGCCTATATATACATATATGTATATATATTCATGTGCTAAAGTTACATAAAACAGCCGTATTGGGCACAATAATAAACAACTGCTTCAGTGGACCAAATACCTGTAAATGTGAAGTTTAATCTAGGGCAAAGATGGCATCAGAACGGTGGGTGAGTGTTATGGTTAGATGTAGTACGGCCCCCTGAAGAGCTCACAAATTGGTGTTTGGAGTTGATATATGATTGAGTCTTGAGGGTTGTAATCCCAGCAGTAGAGTAATGGATTTATCTGGGTGGTAGCTAGAGGAGTGAATCCCTGGGAGTGCAGCCTTGGGGATTATAGAGAGAGTTCCACCTCCCTCTGCTCACTCTCTGTTGCTTCCGGCCTCCATGATGTGAGGACATGCACTCTCCCTCTCTCTGCTTCCTGCCGCCATGCCCTGAGATCTGCGGTCCCTGGCCTCACATGGACTGAACCCAGAACTGTAAGAAAGTAAGTCTTCTTTCCTCTAAGTTACATGGTCAATCTTTTAAATTATAGCTGCAAGAATGCTGAGCAGAACATTGTCGTTCAGTGAGAGATGGACGGGGGGGT
>PVJS01042083.1:0-17663 GCA_004027185.1 Glis glis | reverse complement strand
TGCTGTTATTTTGTTCTTCTTTATTGCTGAGTAGAATTCCATTGTGTGTATTTCCCATAATTTTGTAATCCATTCATCTGTTGATGGACATCTAGGTTGGTTCCATAATTTGGCCACTGTGAATTGTGCTGCTATGAACATGGGTATGCATATTTTACTGTTGTTTTCTAGTTTCAATCCCTTTGGTATGATACCCAGTAGTGGAATAGCCGGATCATATGGTGGATCCATTCCCAGTTTTCTGAGGATTCTCCACACTGATCTCCACAGTGGTTGAACTAGTTTGCAATCCCACCAACAGTGTAGAAGAGTCCCAATTTCCCCACATCCTCGCCAACATTTGTTGTTGTTTGACTTCTTAATGCTTGCCATTCTAATTGGGGTCAGATGAAATCTTAGAGTACTTTTGATTTGCATCTCCCTGATTGCTAATGATATTGAACATTTTTCATGTATCTATTGGCCATTTGTATCTATTCTTTCGTGAAGTATCTATTCATTTCAGTTGCCCACTTCTTGATCGGATTGGTTTTTTTCTTAGTGTAAAGTCTTTTAAGTTCTTTGTATATCCTAGATATTAGACCTCTGTCAGAGGGATAGCTTGCAAAGATCTTTTCCCATTCCGTAGGCTTTCTCTTTAAGCTCTTGATGGTTTCCTTTGATGAGCAGAAGCTTTGTAGTTTAATGCTATCCCACTTATTAATTCTTGTTTTAATTTCCTGTGCTTAATAACATATTTTACTCTTACATTACCAAACTTTGATAAACTTATTTGTTAAGTATTTACAAGTCACATGAACTAAAAGGTATTTAAATCCACTTTGTTGTTGGTGGTGTTTTAATATATGAGTGCTCATTTACCTACAATTGATATATTTAATCCTCACTTGGCCTGATCTTCTGCCAAAAGACAACCAGTTGTAATATGGGCTCATGGGTCCAGATAAAACAATTATACTTAATTATCCTGTGTAGAACATGGGACATAAAACACCTCTAGGTACTCATAAGCAACTTGTTTGGAGATGCCAATTGTATAGAGCATGGGAAATAAACAACTTCAGGAACTCATAAAGCAACTTGTTTGGACATGCCAGCATATGGCTCAGACCAGCATGCCTGTACTGCAGTTCATAAATCTCTTCCCGTGTCTGATAGACTTACATAATCAATGCATTTATGGAAATGACAAGTGTCTGGTAAATTTGATAAGCCTGCCTAAGACACTTGACAAGAACCCTATATAAAGAGCAGCTTTTTTGACACACAGTGTGCTGAGCTATTGATTATGCCACGAAAAGCCTATCGTGCATACAACTCCAATCCAGTCACTTCGCTTCAGCCCTGTTCTTTGCTAAGTCAAGATCAGTGTGACTCTTCAGCCTTCTGAGTGCTTGGACCAACTTCAGAATCTCCTCTTTCATTCCTGGACTTGGTTCCTTATCACCTTCCCCCTGCTTGTTTGTAGCTTGTTATTTGGTAATGATTTGAAGTGCTCAAGTGATAGAATTTATATGTTGTCTAGCATACTTGTTCAACCTAAATTGTTAGAATTATTAGTGTGAAGTGTATTTTTTGATGTTCATCCACAGCTAATTGACTTTTGGTAAAGCAGCCCTTCAGCTTCTGAAACTAGCTTAACCTTACTAATAGAATTTCCTAGTAATGTCCTGTGTGCTATAACCTCCAAGTGCTGAATAAACCTTGTGACATTGTGGAAAGACACAAATCATATGTGATGTGACTTATTGGTCTTAGGACCTTGTAGCCTATTGCTTGTGACATATCCTTTGTTTCTTTTTGTTCTAGGTCCATGGATTATCTCCCCAGTATTTAAGCATATAACACAGGGAGCTGTCTGAGGGAATCTTAATCCTCATTTTTCTTTTTCTGATCAGAACCATTCCTACTTTGCTTGTTCCCCATTCCTGATACCTGGCTCTGAGTGTTTGACCAGGCTCGTCCCCTTTATCATAGGTCTCTTGCACTCTCCCAAGATGCTTTGCTTATCACTGGCTGTCTCCCTTGCGGGACTTTCAGGTGCTTCATACCAACTGGCAGGTCAGTATAAGCCTCTGACAAAGTACATGAGGACTGTCGTAAGTCGCCAATGGAACCACAGATCAGAACTTAACACTTGCTTCATGTCTCAGACACATCTCATTTCACACTCACCTAGCGTCCAGAATGACATGACCACCAAGGAAATACTTTGCTGCCTCCCATGGCATTTCTAACCTTGGTTCTTGCATAAAGTTGTCTGGTCGCCATGATGCTTGCTTAGAGCTTTTACCCACATTACCAAGAGACTTTTATGACCAGTTCTCAGCTAGTTAGGGACCTGCCAATTTGCCCCCAGAACTCAGGGCTACCACATAGAGGCAGTAGAATACATCCCCCGTGAGTGGGGAGCCCATGGCAGTCACCCAAATGGCAGAAACCCCAGGTAAGCCTCCAGTTGTTAGAAACAGATTTTAGGGAAGCCGCAAATAAAAACTCATGAAATCAAAAGTAACTTGGCAAGGCAATTTACTTCTGCACAGATGGTATGGAGCCACCGTAAAACTATAAAACCTGTATAGCAAACACACTAGGCAGGCAGACCACTCAGCCTTTTATTCCCTAAAGTGAAGGCCACTACACAGTCCCCCATTGGCTGGAGTATGGCTTTACAATCTAATCCATTTGGCTAGTTTTCACTGGGTAGATTTTTAAAAAGGAAAAACATAAAACCAGTACATCTGTGAGTTGAACATATAGACACACATACAAAAGTTACAAAATGGATGCCTAAGCTACAGTTATAAAATGGAACCCTGCTAGTTCCTATGTGATCTTGTAACTTTGATATAAAAGATTGCTTTCCTTTCTTACAAGTGCTTCAGAGCTGTAATTCTAGAAGGAAACAAAAATTCATGTGCATAGGAGAGTGGCATGACTTTTGTTAAAAGTGAAAATGAAATATACCAAAGTTTAAGGTATTTAACCCCTTACAGGATTCTGAAGTCCTTGTGGATTATTGTTTCAGTTAATTTGATACCATGATTATTGTGTCCTGGAATTGCTATCCTGTATCTCCAGTTCAAGGTGTCCAGTTATTGTCAATTTAGAGTTAATATCTCTGCTTTCATCTTGCAGGTACATTTTTCATTATAAGGGTTCTCTGGAACTGGGTGTGATGCAGGATAAAAGAAATAGGTATAAAGGAGACACAAAAAAGAACCAGGAAAATATAACTTTAACTTGGAATCCTGTGACAAAATTCCCCAATACCCTTACTCCTCATGGCAGGCCTATCACCTTCCCCTAGACAGGCCTGTTAGTATCAAATTTCTGAATAATTTATTAATCTTTACTAATAACCTTGATCACTGTTGACTGCCCTCAATGGGGTGTCTACTAATCAGGCAATAAAGACCACACAAAATATCCAGAATGGTGGGGGCACCATACTGGAAAGCTTGCAAAATACCTTGAACTGTTAACCATCCAACCCAAGAATAGTTAATCAAGAGACATACCTGTTGATCAGACAACAGAGGTTACACGGAAAATCTGGAAGTGTGATCAGACCACCAAAACAAGAAACCCATTCATTTATGATAATCCCCTTGGGCACTCTTAGCTATCCCACCTGTGAGGAGTTTAAACAAAAGAGATAGCTATTGACAAGAAAATGACAGCCCCATAAGGACCCAGAAGATGACCAACACACCCCAAACTTTCTTGTTATTACCAAACTTACTTAATGCTCACATACATCCCCTACCCACCCCTTACGGAAGTCTTCTATAAATAAGAGTCATGGACCCCCAAATGCATAACTCACTCTAAAGATGTCCCACATTCTCTCTTATATGTGTATTTCTTGTTTTCATAAATAACTCTCTGTCTATGGCTGACTGGCTCATGATTAAATTCTTTTCCAGCATGTAAGCCAAGGACCCCATTTTTCCCCAACTTTTATTGACCCCAGGGGTGTTCTACCTCCAAGCTACACCCCCAGCTATATTTTATTTTTTTTTTATTTGGAAACAAGATTTCACTAAGTTGTTGAGGGCCTTGCTAAGTTGCTGAGACTGTCCTTGAATTTGTGATCCTCCTGTCTCAGCCTCCCAAGAACTGGGATAAAAGGCATGCATCACCATGCAAGGTCTATCATAACATTCAAAATGGATTTCATAAAAATAAATATTTACTCAAATCCAAGATCCTTAGATTCTTATATGACACTGGGTAATTTTCAGGAAAAAAATAAATTATGGCAATTTGCCAGAAAGATCTATATGTATTATTATTTCCCCAGATTAACCGAATATATTGTTATCAAATAATGGCAAAGAAAGACATATTTCTCACTATTTATGATGTAACACAAACAAAATTATGTCACCCACTCTTAGAATAAATGAGAGGGAGGGGGAGTGAGAGAGCACACTGAAATAGCAGAGTAGTGATTGGTGAGTATTTATTTTCAGTACTTTTTGTATAATTAAATTTATACTCAGAAGTCTGAGTGATCTTCTAAAAAACTAATTTTGAAAAGAAGCTCTTTTGGACTGTTTATTTTTGAAAGACAAACTCTTTCAAGAATATTAAGAGTTTTAAAAATATCAAACAAATAAAACATAAAGAGGTGTTATTTAAATAATGTATTGAAAATACTCTAAACTATCTCAGAGCATTAGCTATAATACATTTTACACACAGGAGTAAAATTCTATCACTCTATTGATTTTTTTTATTTTTCAAGATTTATTTTATAGTTATGTAGTAACAATAGAATGTGAAAAATATATTCATTCCTGAATACTCAAAAACTGAACATTTCTAATATTAAACACATTAAAATAGAGGAAAATAAATTTATTTTTCAAAAAACACGGCACAGTTTAATGCAATTTCACGTACTGATCCTCATTTTAATTTCTTGTGCCTTTGGGGGTCTCATTGAGGAAGTTTTTGCCTGTGCCTATATGTTACAGAGTTGGACCTCTGCCCTCTTCAAGTAGCTGCAAGGTCTCTGCTCTAATTTCCAGGTCTTTGATCCATCTTGAATTGACTCTTGTGCAGGGCAAGAAAGTGGGGTTTATTTCCACTTTTCTGCATATGGTTAACCAGTTTTGCCAACACCATTTGTTGAAGAGGCTATCTTTTTATCCAGTGTATGTTTTTGCTCCTTTGTCAAAAATCAATTGGCTGTAAGTGTGCATATTTGTTTCTTAGTCTTCTATTCTGCTCCTTTGGTCTATGTGTCTGCTTTTGTGCCAATACCATGTTGTTTTTATTACTATGTTTCTGTAGTATAGTTTGAAGTCAGGTACTGTGATACTTTCTGTATGGTTCTTGTTGCTGAGAGCTACTTTGGCTATTCTGGATTTTTTATTATTCCAAATGGATTTAAGGACTGACTTTTCTATGTGTGTGAAGAATGACCTTGGTAATTTAACGGGTATTGCATTGAATCTGTAGATCACTTTTGGAAGAATGGCCATTTTGATGATATTTATTCTGCCTATCCAAGGATCAATGTGTGGGATTGCATTAAACTGAAGAGTTTCTGTGCAGCAAAGGAAACTATCGAAAACCTCAACAGACAGCTGACAGAATGGGAGAAGATTTTTGCCAGCTACTCCTCTGATAGAGGACTAATATCTAGAATATACAGAGAACTTAAGAAGCTCACTGATAAAAAAAGAAATAATCCAACCAAAAAATTGGCAAGTAAACTATATAGACACTTCACAAAAGAAGAAACAAATGTCTGATAAGTGTATGAAAAAATGTTCAACATCATTAGCAATCAGAAAGATGCAAATCAAAACTACCCTGAGTTTTCACCTAACCCCAATTAGAATGGCAATCATTAAAAACACAAACAATAACAAATGCTAGGGAGGATGTGGAGAAGTAGAAACACTAATACACTGTTGGTTTGAATGCAAATTAGTGCAACCACTTTGGAAAACAGTGTGGAGGATCCTCAGAAGACTAGGAATGAACCTACCATATGACTCACCAATACCACTTCCAGGTATCTACCCAAAAGACTGGAAACCAAGCTACCAGAGTAATGCATGTGTATCTATGTTTATAGCTGCACAATTCCCAATTGCCAAACTATGGAACCAGCCAAGGTGTCCATCAACAGATGAATGGATTACAAGTCTATGGGATATATACACAATGGAATTTTATGCAGCCATAAAGAAGAACAAAATTACATTATTTGCAGGGAAATGGACAGAATTAGAGAACATTATGCTAAGTGAGATTAGTCAGACACAAAAAGTGAAAAGTCAGATGTCCTCCCTCATATGTGGAAGCTAGGGAGAAATTGGACATAGGAGGGACTCCAGAAAAAGAAGGAGAAACCTTAGATGTGGGAAGAAGGCCACCTAACTGAGGGAGATGGGAAGGGGGAACAGGGAAACACTTCAATGGTCATGATGTACATACACAAACTTATCAAAGCCAATCACTGTGCTGAGCATAAGAAGGAGGAGAGGGGAAAAGAATAGGGCAGGAACTGGGGGAGGGCTCAATGAGCACTGTGTGCATATATGCCTCTATCATCTTGAACTTCAGCAAAATGTAAGATTACAATGCACCAATAAAAATAAAAAAATAAATTTAACTTAAACATTTTGTAAATATTCTTTTTAGACATATAGACTTTTATCTATATGAATGATTTTTAATTGTAATTATTAATGTCTATTTTGTATTACAGTGAAAGGGAGCATTTCATTCCGCATTACTCTTACATTTCACTCCATAAATAAAGATCATCATTTGCCTCACATTTTCACATCAAATTTGTAAGGATCATATGCTTGTTGATTAGTTATTTGATTGGTCCTGATGGTCCATAACTCCAAGTTCTCCTGCTTTCTGTTATTCTCATCATATTTTGACAGTGGGCTTGTTCATCTGACAGACCTTGATAGATGAGATGCTAGACAGTGAGATAGATGGAACAGCTTAATAATCCTCTTTCATGAAGGATTGTCCTCTGGAATGTTCTTTCTTGGAATGCAGCTACTGTCTTGTAAGGAAGAGTGACATTATTATCCTCAATTTATAAATGAGGGAGTTGAGGCACATATGTGCAGTAACTGCTAAAGATTGCAAAGCTGGTAAGTGCACATCTGAGGTTTGCATGTAGATACCTGGTTTCAGTTTTGTGCCCTTACCTATAAAATACAGTATTTTCAGATGGATATTCCATAATTCAATGTCATTTATTTTAAAAGTCTATCATTTGGAGAGACAGACAGAAGGATGGCAATTTCAAGGACAGCCTCAGCAACTTAGCAAAATCCTGTTTCAAAACAAAAAATAAAAGGGCTGGGACTACAGTTCAGTAGTAGAATGCCCTGGTACCACTAAAAAATAAGTAATAAGAGATTAAAAATATGAGCTATCATATGCAAACCAATCTACAATATAACCTCAGTTAAATATTGTGTTTATATAATGATGGTCATTCTGACTTCTCATTTCTGTTTCATTGCTGTTTTTTCTTACTCCTGCCTTAATGTAATTCTGTTCTAATTAGCTTTATGGCAAATACTATCATTGAGAAAAGCCCATAAATGCTATTATTCTTTAGAAATATCTTGGCTAGTCTTGGTTCTTTTCATTTCCAAATACAATTTTTAAAATCTTTGTCTAGTAATGTCCATGAGATAAATTTTTAAATTGGATTATTATTGATATATTTTTGAATCAGCCCAATTAGGAGATAATTGACTTCTTCAAACTTTTAGGTCTCACTTTATACATTGTAATTTTTAATTTCCTGAGTTATAGGAGCATCTGACACAGACCTCCTAAATCCCTTGGAGTTTCCTGGGTGATTGGAGCATCTTTTGTTCTGATGAATTTACTCTTGTTGGGCTCATGGATAGCCTCAGAATGGGGTGAAGGTAGGGTGGATGTCAGGACAACCAGTCTCCTGTTAAAGAGTTGGAATTTTCACGCTATCCTCAGACCCACAGGGAGGAGAGACAGGCTAAAGACTGAGTTGATCATCAACAGCTAATAATGTAACCTGTGTCTATAAAATGAAGCTTTTATATAAGCCCAAAATACAGGTTTCACATAACTTCTTGAAGCGGTACTCCCAGAGAGGACATGAAAGCTTCATACCTCTTCCCATATAGTTTGTCCTATGCATCTCTCCCATCAGAAGGTTTATTTGTATCCTCTGTGAAGTCTTTTATTATAAATGAGTAAATGTAAGTAAAATGTTTTCTTGAGCTCTGCAAGTAAATCTAGCAAACAAATCATAACTGAGGAAGGTGTGTCAGTCAGCATTCTCACTGCTATGATCTGAAAAACCTGACCACACAACTTACAGGAAGGAAGGAGTGTTGGCTCATAGTTTTTGGACATTTCAGAGTTTCAGTCCATGTTAGGCCAGGTGCGTGGAGCTCAAGGGCATGGCAGCAGGAAGCGGAGAGACAGAGAGACAGAGAGCAAGGGTGCTCTCACATCATGGATGTCTGAAGCAAGAAAGCAAGGGGATTCAAAGACACAAGGATAATCCCTAAAACAACACCCCTAGGGACTCATCTCCTTCAGTCATGCCCTAACTGCCTAGGTTACCAATAAACCCATTTATAATGATTTATACACTGATAAGATTACAAACACTGGGACTTAAGTATGTCAACTCTGAGCAATTTTACATGCGTTCTTCAGAGGATATGCTATATCTAACCATAACAGAGGGTGTGTTGGGAACCCCTAATTTATAGCTGACTGCTTAGAAGTACAGGTGAAAATACATTACTTGAAATTCATGTGTAAAGAGGTAAGAAATCTTGTTAGAGTGATCCTCAACCTGTGGGATCTGATACTCTCTCCAGGTTGATAATGTCAGAATAGATTAAAAATATATGTCACTAACTTGATTGATGAGTTTGGTGTCAGAAGTGATTTTTTTAAGTGACTGTGTAAGAGTATAGAGGAGTAAAGTTTACTTTTTCCTTATAATACAATATTATAATTTTTTCCTAACTTTTATGAACCATATGCATATAAAATCATCTGTTTATATGAAATATATCTATCACTTGTTTATATTTTCTAGGAGAATGCATAAATCTTTGCAAACTACTGATATTACTGTTTAATATTAAATATTGTAAGAAAATCAGAAAGACATAAGTGACTATGACGAACTAATTTTTAGCAGTAGTAAAAACACATATGATATGTAATAGTTATAAAAACAAAATCTAAAACCTAGAAAATACTAATTGCTCATTCAATGATCTTATGTGTATTGAGAGGTACAGTCTAAAACTATCTTTGCAGTTGGACGTGGTGGCACATGCTTGTAATCCCAGTGCTTGGGAGTCTGAGATGGGGAAAAGCAAGTTCGCAGCCAATCTCAGCTACTTAGTGAGGCCCTCTGCAACTTAGTGAGACCCTGTTTTAAAATAAAGAATAAAAAATAGGACTGGGAGTGTATCTCAGATGTAGAATGCCCCTGGGTTCCATCCCCAGTACCCCCACAAAAATAAATAAATAAATAAATAAAACTATCCTTGTAAAAACAAATGCAAAAGAAGCATCTCAAAGCCTCTCATCCTTTTAACACTTTCAAGGATAAAGATCAGTTGAATCATCAACATCTAAAATGTAAATGTGAAAGATTAATGTATAGGCTGATAATTAAGGACTAGGTTTTTAAAATTTAGAAAGAGGTTATAGAAATTACAGAATTGAAAACTGAAGAAAATATTCTGGGCTTTAGGAATGTAGGCAAAATTACACATATTTCATATCTGATGCAAAGAACTTAATAAAAATATATTTTTGCCAGCTGTTTGCAGATTTTCTAAATTACAGAAAATGAGTTTTAAAAGCCATGTGCCAGATGGAGAAAGGCTCATATTTCCTAAAGTGTTAATGAAGTTTAGTTATAGCAAGTTAGACACAGGAAAAAAAATATTAGTAAAAGACTTATAATGATTTTGTCAAACCAGCAGCTGTCACAGTGAACTACTCATCTGCCCATATTTGGGCATGCTTCCCATGTTTGTTACCATATCTATTATATAATGAAATAGTAAAAATTTGTTCATTTCAATGCAAGCCAAATTTAATGTATGTCATTTATTTTCTAGATAACAATTATAATATAATATGCTACTGTGTAGCTATAATAATTGTTAAGATATATGAATGAATTTATGGACAAAGTTTTAATCTAATTAATAACAAATGATCACCATTTGAAAATATTTAAAGGACTGCTATGGAAAAGCATACACAAAGAATTCTTTTCACTTTTGTGATCCAATGTGTTTCTAAAGTTATATGTGTTGATATTCAAACTTTTCAGATATAAGAGATTTTATTACATGAAAGTAGAAATTATCCAGATATAAATGATTAATCCAGAAGTTCAAATTAGTTTTTAATGTTAAAAATTAAAATTAAATTGCTTTTATTTTAGTATTAAGAAGTTGCTTTCACAAATACATTATCTTCTTATCTTACATATTAATAGTTAAAAATATTTTCTTAGGACACAAAATAGTCTCCAGGGAAATATGGCAACCTAAGAATTTCATATATTATATCAACCAAATAGATGAAAGAATTTCCAGAGGCAGCAATGTACTAACATGAATGACTCTGTTATCAAAGACTGGAACATTTGGAATTTATTGCTAGAATGTCTGTATGTGATATTTAAATGGATGACTCTTCCCTTTTTAAAATATTGAGAGAAAAGATGTTATCCAATTTGACTCAATATCCTCCTTTAGTAAGGCATGCTGAATGGAACTTTAAAATTATTTAAAATTACTGACAGTTTTAATTTAAAATAATGTTGGTTAACTTGGAGGATATCCAGGAATTTCAGTATTAATTAATGATATATTAGATGCAAATGTAAAAATACTTGCTTATTTATAGTACAGTTTGTAAAAATAAGTTGGCACACTTTGAAAATTAACTACAGGCCTTTAGTACTGAGTAAAGTCATACCTACAAAAGTTCCATCTGTGTCTGATATGGTGTTATCAATTTATGTTATAAAGGAAAATTATGAAGTGTTTTGTGATGAATTTAAGTAGCCCTTTCTTTTCAACTTCTATTTCAGAGGATAATCAAAGCCAATTTGCTAAGATGTAAAGTGGAATTAAATATGCATTTATTTTTCTCCCACAGGGACACTTAAATTTGTATGTGTATGGAGACCACCTGGTGAGAAGATTTTAAAGTTTGATTTAATTGAAAAGTATTGTTACTCATTATTTTGATGACATAATGATATTTTAAACTGATGATTAAGCTCAGAATGAATTAAAAGTACTGGTTAAGTATGTAACTAGCAGGAGACATAGCTATATTACTTTTTATATTAATGTAAGTACACGACCAAGGAAAACAGTAAAATTTTCATTTTACATGGCCCAGATCAAAGAAAGATATTCCTCAATCAGCCAAAAATGAACTATTGCTTTTTTCGAGTTACAAAACTGAAAGAAGATATAGAAGGATTGATCTGCTTGTCTGGTTTCTGGGGAGATCATGTGACATTATTGGGTATCTTCCTGGTTTTAATCTACAGATTTATAAAAAAAAATCTAGATTTAAATGGTGACCTCAAACACACAAGCCCTCTTGGGCTTCAGAGAGCCATGCCTTCATTGATTGGCAACGGTAACAAGTAAGTTTAAATGTCCTCCAATGATCTCCACTTCTTCTATTTATGTTCTTTCAAAATTTCTCTTTTGATTATAGACTGCTGTGATGACTTGCTTCCTATCAATAGAAAACAGCAAAGATAATGGAATTTCACTTTTGTAATTAGTCAACAGAAGACACAACTTCTGTCTTATAAAAAGTCTCTCTCCCTTGTTGGCTTTGATGTAGTGAGCGGCAATGTTAATGATGCTCACATGGCAAGAAAATGGGAATCTCTGTCCAGCAGACAGCAGAGATGATAGTCCTCAGCCCAACCACTCACCAGGAAGCCAACCTCAAGGAAAACCAAATGAACAACTCAAGTTAAGGTACTTTTTTTAAATACACTTTATTGGTGCATTATAATCATAATGAGATTCAGAATTATAGGAACATACATGCACATAACACGTGACATTTTTCCCTCTGGATTCTACTTCACAAACCCCATTCCTCATATATGTTATTGAAATTAGCATTTTGATGACTGTCTGTGTCAGACTCTGAAATAAAGAATCTACCTAAGGCATATTCAAATTCTTGGCCTATAAAAACTGAGAAGACGAATGCATGCTGTTTTAAGCAGGTATGTTTGTGAGAATTTATTACATAGCAATGAATAAATAACACAAGACCTTATGTGACCTTAATTCTTAAGAGTTAGTAGAAGAGTCTTCAATAAACAAGAAATACAATACAAATTCCACAGCAACCAATACCCAACAAGTGGATGCCCTTACTCACTACTTGGAAGTGGCCTCTTAGCTATATTCCATCATTTTCCACAGAAATGAAAATAAAAGAAATTCTTAAGTTCAGATGAAATCCAAAGACCTAAGTAGCTAAAACAATCTTTGACAAAAAAGAAAAAAAGAGCTGTAGATTTCACATTCTTTGATTTTCAAGTTGATACAAAGTCATTATAATCAAAATCGTATAGTGCTGCCATAATAACAGACATACAGGACAATGAAAGAGTATAGAAAATCCAGAAAGAAACTCACACATGTAGATTAAACTGATTATTCACAAAGGTGTAAAAGAACATGTAATGGGGTAAGGGCAGTCTCTTTATAAATGATGTTTGAAAAAAATAGTATCACATAGAGAAGAATGAAATTAGACTCATACGGTATACACAACATAACTCAAAATGAATTAAATACTTCAGTATAAGATATGAAACTGTAAAAGTACTAAAAGATAGCATAGAAACATAGGAAGTAAATCTCCATAGCACTGATCTAGGTAATCATTGTTTAGATAAAAAATAAAATATAGCCCCCCCAAAAACAGCAAATAAGATGACATAATACTGAAAAGCTTCTGCAAATCAAAAGAAACAATTAAAGTAAAGTGACAACTCATTGAATGGAAAAAAATATTTGCAAACCATACATCTGATAAGAGGTTAGTGTGTAAAACATGAGATGCTCAAACAATTTTATAGCAAGAAAAGACCAATTTAAAAAAAAAAGAGCAAAGGGCCTGAACAGACATTTCAAAATTTGCATACAAATGACTAATAGATACATGAAAAAAATGTGCATCAATCACTAATCATTACATAAATGTAAATCCAAACCAGACAGATATTACCTTATACCTATTTCAATGGCCTTCATCAAAAAGATGAAAGGTAAGTGTTGGGGAGTATATGGAGAAATGAAAACTGTGGAGAAAAGGAAACATTGCTGATGGAAATGGAAATTAATTCAGAGATTAAGGCAAATATGGAAATTCCTTTAAAACTAAAAATTGAACTATTTTATGATCCAATAATCCTAATTCCAGTAATATATCTAAAAATTAAAATTAAAATCAAAATGTTGAAGGGAATAAGATGAGTAAGAACCTGCTAAGGGTGGAACAAAGTTTGTTAGCTTTGTTTGTCTCCTGATCTCCAAGGAAAGTGAGAACATATGAAGTAATAAGCAGAATATCAAGACTGAGGGCAGTCAGCCTCCACAAACTATGAGCCACCAAGCAACAGAAATCTTTTGAAATAAAGAATGGCACAGGCAAGAATTGGGATTTTGATGCATTTTCCTACTAGTATGACTTTGCAATAAACTTTGGCCCCATAGATGAGGAGCAGGGAGGCATCCCAGTGGTTGGATTGAGATAACACCCAACTGTGCGTGTTGGTTAATGGAGATCTACCCACACAACTGTACTAATATTTAGTTATGTGGATCTCACCCATGTCACCTTTCACTTCAAAAATCCAGGGGTCTGAAACACAGAGTGCTGATGCTGACTCAGAAAATTAACAATATGGATCCTAGGTGTGATCTGAGAGCTATTAAGCAGTTTTCATTGCATTGACTCTGAAGGAGTTCAGGAAATGACACCCCTAAAAGATGCTTTGATGTGCTGATTATTTCAAACTGAGGGCACAGGTGCAAGAGCAAATGCAGGTATGAGGTTTTCTCTGAATTCCTCTTATCTGTCTAGGGACAGATACTCCATAAAGAACTCATTGCCATTGATCCACTCCCTGGGAATATCATCAAACTAGAAGGATTGACTCTTATCACAGGACAGAAGACTGGAAGTCGGTGCTACACCTAGACAAAGCTTGTCAGACTATCACATATTTCTTCTGAGCAACTGCTCAATTTTTCACGAAATCATTTATTCTCCTCTTAGTTAAATATAACTCCCTTCCCATCTCCTATACAAGTTTTTAGATCTCACTGGGATTTGGGGTATTCACTTTTCTTTCCTGTCATGCCCCAGTGAAAAAAAATAAATTTGTAGACCTTTTCTGTTGACAATCTGCATACAGTTTATAGATGCTCTGCCTTAGAGGGTGGAAGGAGAGTTTTCCCTCCCCCCCAAAACTCCCTGAATCAACCAAAGAACCCAGCATCCTAATAGCTACTACTCTTGACTTTTCAGTGTCCCCTAAACCCTATCCCCCAATGCTCCAGGGTATCAGCACTCTGATACCCTGGAATATCCTCACAAAGCTTCTATAGCCTCCCTGAGGACAGTACACCTTTGTGGAGCCCCTCCCTCTCCTGGTCTGTCAGGTGACTTAACCTCAGATCAACATGACCCACCACTTATGAGAGGTCCCACAGTGCTGTCTGCAACCTTCCTTGGTCCCACAGTGTGGTCTGTGACCTTCCTTCCTGTTCTGCCCACTGGGAGCATGTCTGCACAGACTTATCCTAAGAACTAGCAGAGGGATTAGGGTCATGGGCTTTGTGTTAAGCTTTAGCTTCACATGTGCAGAACTTGAAGCCTCACTTTGGAGGGCATGCTTTGTCTCATGTGACCTGGAGACCAGAGGCACAAGTAGTATGAAGATGAAATGCCTTTTCCTATCTGTTCTGGCTTTAGGTAGATAGTGAACTAAACAGGGACAAAGGACACTCTGTTCAGGCTAGTGACATGTAGCCTTCACCATGCCTGCCTAGGGTTAGTATTCATACTGCCTGGCTCTTATGGCCATTCATGCAGTGAACACATAGACAAAGAATAAGCTAAACCTTTGGAGGAGGTGGAAAGAATAGGCAGATAGGGCCAGAGGTCCACAGAGGAAAAACCTCATTTTTTGAGAGGCAACAGATGCTAATTAACTTCCAAAACTCCAGAAAAGACCAGACATCCCAAATGCCATGTGATAACAAGATCAAAAGGCTCATAAATACCAACAATGGAGACCAAAGATCAATTTCTCAGAAATTATGTGTTGAGTCTCTCCTCTTCCCTGTCCTCTCTTAGGATACATGGATTGTCAGCCCAAACCCTACCTCCTGAATTTCCAGCACACTCTTATCAACCCTGCGACAGTGTCCTAATAAAGACCTGGAAGGAAGACAAGCTCAAGCCAGCCTGGGAAGGACCATATCAGGTGCTGCTTACAACCGAAACAGCTGTTTGCACTGCGGAGAAAGGTTGGACTTATTACACATGGGTTAAAGGGGCCCCAACTCCTATCCTGAAAGGACAATGGACCATCACTCAATACCTGGACCCTCTCAAGTAAACTATAAAACAAATATAAGTTTATTTTGGTCTTTGGTTCTGTTAAGCTTCCAGGTATTGGGTAGCCCTTATTCAGCTCAATTAACTATTAATGAGGAAAAACCGCCTAACTGTGAAGATTAATACATATCAAGTCCTATATCTCTGCCCAGAACCAACATGGGTGATAAAGCAAAATAATCCAAGACAAGTCCCTTCTTCTAGTTGAGGCAAGTCTCAAGGGACCACCCCAGATGGAGGATGGATACCCCCACCATATAGAGCTGTTCTAATTCCAAGGGGATTAAAAGAAAAAATAACTAGGCCTGGAGGGGTTTCCCTTGACACCTGTGTTAATTTACAGTATAATCCACTCTTGCTAACTCACAAGCCAGGAAAGACAGCTCTGTCCATTAAACACAGGTCTAGCTTCCAGGCAGATACATCAGGAAACGATCCCATGGGGAAGCTTGCTGTTAGATTAGTTAATAATTCAACCTCGATTTCTAATGTTAACCCCTCAACCCAAGACACTATAATAAAAATAAAGAATTTCCACCAGAGATAAAGGTTAAGGCAGGATATGGGAAAACAAATGCCTGGTCGAAATGAATTAAAAATTCTGCCAGTACCTTAAACAATGGTGACCATTATGTTTATGTGGCAAACAAACCAGGCAGGTCAAAAACTCAGGTGGTAACATTTCCACGCGCATGGACCTCAGACCCAATGGGCATGAGATGTATGAGAGCCCTCTTTCAGGACAATCTAGCATGGGGCAATGAGTCTTGTAAGACCCTGTCCCTCCTGTTCCCAGTGGCTCAGGGTCCAAAGCAAGAGCCCCCCAGAACTGTTGAGCCTCCAGTCCCAAATACTAACTATACCTTGTGCCTCTCAAGTTGGGAGGTTCAGTCAGTGTTCTTGGGAAATGTTACAGGCTGCAGTGAATGCTAGTCCTTTGAGGAGCTGGATAATCAGTCCGCGCTTGTGGTAGCCTGAGCAAATGTCTGGTGGTACTGTGGAGGACCGCTACTTGAGAGTTTACCTGCCAACTGGAGTGGAATTTGTGCTCTAGTACAATTGGCAATTCCTTTCAGCCTGGCATTTCAAACCCAAAGCCAGGCACCCTCTTGTGGGTCATTAAACCCTCACATATATGTAGATTCAATCAAGACTTCAAGGGATGGTCCCAATGAATTTGAGGCTAAAAACCAGGTAGCTATATGGTTTACACCAATGTTGTTTTGGTGGTCCACCATTAATAAAAAGGCAGATTGGGTAAACAATATATGTTACAATCAACAGAAGGTTGTCAACCACACCTTAGATGTCATGCAGGAAATAGTTAAACGTTTGTCTGCATTAGCAGCTGGGCTGGCAGAAAGTTCAAGGATAGGTTATCTTTTCCCCAGCCTAACAGAACAATGGTTGGGAAAACAAGGAGAAATAATGACTCCAATCATAATACTTCTCATAGTATTTGGAAAAGTTATCCTAGTAGGATGTGGTATAATCCTCTGTGTTAAGGTCCTAGTCCAGGGACAGACAGAGACAGTTCTAACTGAACAATCCTCTATGGCTTACCAAAATAGTCTCTTGTTAAATACCTTTGAGAGCAAAAGTCACCATATGCTAATAGAGTTTGAAGAAAAGAGTAATAATGTATAATAAAAGAGGGGGGAATTGTGAGAATATAGTTGTATCTTTTCTGTCAAAGGAGATAGTTTCACTTAAATGGCCGTAACCTTGTAGGGACTTACATTCCTTCCCCAAATTAGCATCTCTTAAGAAATTACAGGGGCCGGGCATGGTGGCACATGCTTGTAATCCCAGTACTTCGGGAGGTGGAGACTGGAGGATCTGGGTTCCGGCCAGCCTCAGCTCTCTCTCTCTCTCTCTCTCTCTCTCTCTCTCTCTCTCTCTCTCTCCCTGTCTATCTCTTTCTTTCTCTCTCTACTAAATGAGGCCCT
>PVJS01042082.1:0-17664 GCA_004027185.1 Glis glis | reverse complement strand
GAGCCGGGCATGGTGGCACATGCCTGTAATCCCAGTACTTGGGAGGCTGAGACAAAAGGATGGCAGGTTCAAGGACAGCCTCAGCAAGTAGTGACTCATATCAACCTAGTGAGACTCTATTTCAAAATAAACAATAAAATAGGGCTGGGGGTGTAGCTAGGATGTAGAATGCCTCTGGGATCAATCCCCAGTAACACACACACACACACACACACACACACACACACACACACACACAAAGTAAAAAAGTAAAAAAAAAAAAAAAGGACTGAGGGTGTAGCTCAGAGGTAGAATGCCCCTGGGTTCAATCCCAAGTACCAAAGATGAAAAAAAACCACCTTCTTCAAAATGTATAATTTTATGGGTAACGAACAAAACTAGTTAATAGTCTAACATCCTGTGAGTTATTAATAAAATTTAAACTTCATTTAACAGAAATCTCTCTTATAGTATACTTTCATACTGTATTACTAATGAGTTAATGTTTGGAGGTGCTGTTCAATACCAAAATACATTCTTTTTTTCTTGCTAAAGGACTATTTCTGAAAATTTCCTTAGAACCTTACTTCAAAGGGAAGGGAAATCTTCCGGTCTGCTATGAGTCCAGTGAAGCCGAGTCCAGCGGCCCAAATCTGCCTAATCCACAGATACTATAAGAAGATTTGAGGAGCAGGGAGAAGATTTGGTACAATTATTTTGCAAAAATACCTACAAAATTTAATAAATATTTAAATAAAGGAATGAATGTAGCCAGGCATGGTGGTACATTCCTGTAATCCCAGTACTTGGGAAGCTGAGACAGGAGGATCTCAGGTTAGAGGCCAGCCTCAGCAACTTAGTGAGACCCTGTTTCCAAATAATAAAATAGGGCTGGGGAGTGCAGCTCAGAGGTAAATGGCCCTGGGTTCAATTCCCAGCACCACAAAAAAAAAAAAAAAAAAAAACCCGAATGAATGTAGCATCCATACCTGATTAAGTGGCCCATGCACATTAAGATATAAAGTAACTTTGTCTAATTCTGTTTTTCTTTCTTTTTTGCTTTTCTTACTGGGGATTGAACCCAGGGGCATTCTATCTCTGAGCTCTACCACTAGCCTTCTTATTTTTTATTTTTTTTAACAGAGTCTCAACAAGTGGCTGAGAGTCTCACTAAATTGCTGAAGCTGGCCTGGAAACCAATCCTCCTGTCTCAGCCTCCCCAGTATTGGAATTACAGGCATGCACCATCATGCCCACCCAGAATTCCCTCTTTTAAGAATATGTTTCCAACTGGGTGTGGTGGCACACACCTGTAATCCCAGTACTTGGGAGGCTGAGACAGGAGGATTAAAGGTTTGAGACTAGTCTCAGCAACTTAGGGAGACTCTCAGGAACCTAGAGAGACCCTGTTTCAAAACAAAAATAAAAAAGGGCTGGGGTGTGGGTCAGAGGTAGAATGCCTCTGGGTTCAATCCTCAGTACTACAAAAAAAAAGAAATTGTGAAAAATGACAGACTCCCTGGGAAAGTGTTGTGTAAGTGCTAAGTAAGGATTTTAACCAAAAATGATGTACTTCAGGGAACATTTCAATGATATTTACAATGTAAAATTACTAAATAAATCAGAGCAAAACTACAAAACTGTGGGAGGAAAAACAAGAAAAGTCAGAATACTATAGTGACATATGCACACCCATGTTATAGCAGCACAATTCAGAATGGCCAAGTTATGGAACCAACCTAGGTGTCCGTCAACAGATAAATGGATAAAGAAAATCATACACACACACACACACACACACACACACACACACACACACACACTGGAGTTTTACTCAGCCATAAAAAGAGCAAAATTATGTTATTTGCAGTAAAATGGATGGAACTAGAGAACATCATGCTAAGTGAGATCAGCCAGACTCAGAAAATCAAGGGTCGCATGTTTTCTCTCATATGTGGAAGCCAGAGAGAAAAAGGAAAGAAAAGGGAGCTCATGAAGATTAGGAGAGACCAGCGGAGTGGTGGAGGGGGATGGCGGGAGGAGGGAAAGGGGAAGTACAGGGAAGGACACAGACCAAATAATGTTATGTGCATATATGAATACCTCTATGACTCTCACTGTCATGTATAATTAAAGTCTAGTAATAAACATTTTAAATAAAATAAAAATATATAATCCAGCCTATTTTTTAAAGGCAGTAACCACCACTATCACCACCATTCCCTAAATAGCCTCAATCTGCCTTCCTCCCGCATCTCTTCACCACATGCCCAATGTGTTAACTACCCAAAACTTTTGTTTTTCCTCCTCGCATCCCTTCACATTGTTCCTATTGCTTGTAATCTCCTTCGCCAGACCTCCCTTCAACAATCAGTTGTGAGCCGGGCGTGGTGCCGCACGCTTGTAATCCCACTACTTCGGAGACTGAGACAGGAGGATCGCAGGTTCAAGGACAACCTCAGCAACCTCGTGAGGCCCTCCACAAGTTAGTGAGACCCTGTTTCAAAATAAAGCATAAAAATAGGGCTGGGGGTGTAGCTCGGAGGTAGATGCCCCTGGGTTCAATCCCCAGTACCACACACACACAAAAATCCGTTGTGTCCCCTCCTCCTTGGAGATACCTGTCCAGGATCCCTTCTAGGCAACTTATTATTCTCTCCATCATCTGTTACCCAAACATGTTTCTTTTCCTTTAATGAACCACTAATCACAATGTAATAAGTAAAAGGTAGTTCTTTTTTGTGTGTGTGTGGTACTGGGGATTGAACCCAGGGGCCTTCTACCTCTAAGCTACATCCGCAGCCTGATTTTATATCTTTTTTGGAAACAAGGTCTCACTAAGTTGCAGAGGGCCTCATTAAGTAGCTGAGGCTGGCCATGAACCTGCGATCCTCCTGTCTCAGCCTCCCAAGTATTGGGATTACAGCATGTGCCACCACGCCCGGCCAGTTCTTATTTTTTAGTGCTTACCATGTCACACGTGTGCTTTATATACAGAACATACCCCATGCAGTCCTCTCTACCACCATGTAAAGTAGGTATGATTACTCCCTTGGTTTTATCAATGAGGAAAGAAGAAGTTAAACAACCTGCTGAAAGTCACTCAAGTACTAATTATTACAAATTATCGCTACTACTAATTAGCAATAATTAGTAGGCCTGGGATTCAAAGCCAGGCCCCTGACTTCAATGCCACTCAGCTGGCTTTGGTGGGGAACTTGAAACTTCTTGTACCTTTGTAGCCTTAGGGAAAATGTACGACAGGTAGCATGATGTTTGGTGAATACATCAGACAGAGAGCATGTCTAGTCACGCAACTGCTTACTATGCTGCTTAGGACCTGGAGATACAAAATCGACAGGACAAGGTCTCTGCCCTCAAGGAGCTTGTAATCAGTCTGCCGGGGGAATAGACACGTGAACTTATAGACAAGTCAATAGATGACTGCAATACAGGGTGTGGCAAATGCTATTCCCGTGGATGGGCTGCTGAGAAAACAAAGATGTTACGGAAATTTGAGTTTCTCCTAAATTTGAGTCCCCCCCACTTTATTTGGCACTGGGGATTGAATCCAGAGGCATTCTACCTCCAAACTACACCCCCAGCCCTATTTTATTTTTATTTTGAGACAGGGTCTCGCTAGGTTGGTGAGAGTTTCCCACTTGCTGAGGCTGTTCTCAAACCTGTGATCCTCCTGTCTCAGCCTCCCAAATACTGGGATTATAGGCGTGTGCCACCACACCTGGCTTCTCCTTTTCTTTTGAAGCCAAAATCCAGCAGGGTTCTACTATACTGACATGCTAGTTGCTAGCATGGCAAGAATTAGTGTACTTTAAAAAATCAGTTTAGAAGCTAGGCGTGGTGGCGCAGGCCTGTAATCCCAGTACTTGCGAGGCTGAGACCAGAGGATCCGGGTTCGTGGCCAGCCTCAGCTACTTAGTGAGGCCCTCTGCAACTTACTGAGACCCTGTTTCAATATAAAGAATAAAAAATCGGGCTGGGGGTGGAGCTCAGAGGTAGAATGCCCCAGGTTTCAATCCCCAGCACCACACACACACACAAAAATCATTTAGAATTCGTCTATATTCACATTTTTATTTTATCTCAAATTATTCACTTATCTACTTCAAAAATGGAGGATTTAAAAAACACACTTTAAAGGATGATGTGCTTTCTAAATATGTTCAATTTATATGACACTACATATTTTTCTCTCCATATAGATATAGAGGAAAAGCAGAAAAAAAGCTACTGGTTACATAACTGGCCATTTTTAGAAATGCTTGCAATAAAGTCACAAAAAAGATAGGATTTTTTTTAACTTGGGAGAACAAAGTGATATATGTATACACACACATACATACATACATGTATATATAATTTACCCTCAACAACATTTTATTTCTAGGTTGAAAAAATTTTTTCCTCCCTTCTTTTCCCAATGTAACCCTACAATAAAGATAATTTAGATAACATATTCCCAGCAGTTGTTCACTTGCCAAACAATAGCTCATTCAAGTGAATACTTTCTGGGCTGTTATGAAAAATGCCAAACAAAACGCTTTATTAGATTCAAGTTAGATTTTATCTGTCACTTCTTCCTTGCTTAAAGCAATTACTATGGAAGAAAATAAATTATGCCTAATAATGTCACTTTCTTTTTTTTTTGCGGTACCGGGGATTGAACGCAGGGTCGTTCTACCTCTGCGCTATGCCCCCGGCCCTATTTTTTATACTTTATTTTGAAACCGGGTCTCACAAAGTTGCGGAGGGCCTCACTAAGGAGAGAGAGAGAGAGAGAGAGAGAGAGAGAGAGAGACAGGGGGAGAGAGAGCGAGAGAGCTGAGGCTGGCTGCGAACCCAGATCCTCCGGTCTCTGCCTCCCAAAGTACTGGGATTACAAGCGTGCGCCACCACGCCCGGCTTATGTCACTTTCTTTTAAAGTTAAGTACTATCAAAATTTTTATGGCTTTTCTAGGTGATTGTTAGTAGATTAAGTGATTTTCAATGTTCTGTTCTAATGAAAGTACATTTCCCCAAACATAATGGGACTAGTAAAAAGTAAAATAAAATAGAGGTGGTAGGGAAAGGAAATTAAAAAGAGAGAGAAATGAAATGAGATGAAGGTAGACTTTGTTTGCATATTGTGAAATTAATGAAGACAATAAAGATGAAAGTCTAAACAGATTAAAATCTAAGCAACTAAGAAAGTTCATCTTCAGGCCTGACAGAGTATCTAACCTCTTTGAGCCGAGAATCAGGTTTAAGTTCGTAGTAGATTAAACTTGCTTTCAGCTTCTTACCATCCTGACTATTCAGCAAAATGAAAATAACTTAGTGGACAAAAAGTTTACATAAAGCCTTCCTTCTTATCGTCCCATAATAAATTCTTTCACTAGAAGGGAAAAAAATAAGTAAAAGGAACATTTTTCTTAATGGTCCCTATCCTAAATAAGTTAGATTCTTTAAAAATTCTCTAAAGCTTGGTAAGAAACAGATAATCAACAGATGTTTACAGCAAGGAATTGCAATGTTACTTGCTATAGAGAAAAGTTAGAATCATGGAATCACAGGATTAAAAGGAATTTTGAGAGTTTCCCTTAAGCTTTATTCAAATACCAGAGAAGCTGCTGACAATTTAGATTTAAAAAATAAGGGCTTCAAACTATGACTAAATTTAATACCATAATATTCACTAAGATTTTAATTGCATATTTAAAAAATTCAAACCCACAATTCCCCTAGAAAGTATAACTGTTAGCATTTAGAGAAGGTAATGGATAAGCATATTCATCAAATGATTCTATTAAACCTGATGCTATGCTAGTCACCATAATGACCGTCTATTGTAGTTCTGTCCTTTCATTAAAGAATTATTAAACCATTCACGACTGAATTACTGTTTAGCTGGTAAACTGAGTCAAAATCCTGAATAACCCGAATAGTCCCAAGTACAAAGTCCACAGTACAAAACTACTGAAGTGTGCTCCCTCTTTATATAATATTATATAAACTGCTAAACTTAAATGTCATGCACTAGTTGGGTTTGGAATCTTTTCTAGATATAATCTAAACGGCGTGAACAAAAAAGTGAATTCTAAATTCGGCCGTAGTTGACTTTCACGGTGCCTTTATTTTTGCTTGAAAACTCTTTTTCAAACATTGCCACGATTCAATTTCACCTGTTGGTAACAGACACAGAGCTCATTGTGGGGAAAAACAAAACCAGTGTGTGAAGACACTAAAAGAAGCGATCAGACAGGCAACGGAATGAAAGGACTGGCTGAGACCCTTGCAGCGCACCCGTCCCGCATCCGTAGGCGGGCGCGCGAGGGCGAGCTCCCGTCCAGGGCTCACCTGGCTCCAGCGCTCCGCCGGGCTCGCGGGCGGCCGCCTCCTCCGGGTCGTCCACCTTGGTCACGGTGAAGTGCGGCATGGCGCGGCTCCCGCTGCTCCCGCTCCCGCAGTGGACCCCGCGCGGCGCGGCTCCTCCGCCGACAGACACTGCCCGGGGACACCACACCGCGGGAACCGGGAAGTGCCCGGCCCACGTGACCGCGCCGGGGAGGGCTGCAGGACACGCCTCCCGCAGTGTTTATCGTTCGAGAAAGGATCGGGCACTCCGCCCCGAGAACCCCACAACTGCGGAGGCTGCTTCCCGAGCTCCGAGAGCGGGGGACAGGAGTCCTCCACCCGGACCACTGCCTGCCTCTGCCCCCTGCGTGCACATCGCGACCTCAACCTCTGCCCTCCTGTTTCACTCCAGAAAGATTAGGTACAGTTCGTTTTACAAGCTATCCTCTCTAAAGAAGACTGGCACTGTGTCAACTTAGAAAACAAAAGATGCACTATTTGTGAAGCTTCTGTTGTTGTTTTATTTCAAAGCACATGGAAAAGTCATAAAAATCGGTGAGTTCTTATCCTGCAGGAGGAAACACTTATTTAGCAAATATTTAATGACCCCTACATATTTCGTACTAGGCACAGTTCTAGATGCTGTACTGTATACAGTGACATCCAAAAAGAGAAATAAACTTTCCCCGAAGTACAAGCTTATTTAAAAGGGCAAACTCTTTTTCCTTTTTGTGGTTCTAGGGATTGAAGCCAGGGGTGTTTCAGCACTGAGCTCCATCCCCAGCCCCTTTTACTTTGAGATAGAGTCTAAGTTGCTCAGGCTGGTATTCAACTTGGGATCCTCCTGTCTCAATTGCCAAGTAGCTAGGATCACAGGTGTGCTCCACCAGGCCAGGCAAGAGCAAATTATTTTTAAAGGGAAGAGTTCAGAACTTTCTGTGTCATACAAGAAGCTTAATTATCATATTTGAAAGAAGAAATTCCTCTGATTAAGGGGCATGTAGTTCATTTAACACATACTTAAAATAACATACTTAACTTTTGATAGTTTATCAGATAACTTTGTATCAAGTTCTAAACTGATGACATTACAGAGTATGAAGCCTTACCTCTGCAGTCAGCCAAGATCAGTAAACTGAGCCCTGTGTTAATTTCCACGTTGATGATGTAATACAAAGGCTTTGTTAGGAATGGCTTCTACATGACAAGGCTGTGCTAAACTTATTTAACAGAGAAAGAATGATGGTTTGTAATCCTCATTCATTCATATACTACTTCCAAAAGAAGAGGAACCACTGAGCATGGTGGCACAATGCCCGTAATCACAGTACTTGGGAGGCTGAAACTGGAGGATCACAGATTCGATGCCAGCCTTATCTACTTCGTGGGGCCCTTGGCAACTTCATGAGTCCATGTTTCAAAATAAAAAATAGAATAGGGCTGGGGTGTAGCTTAAAGGTAGAATGTCCCTGGGTTCAATCCCCAGTACCAAAAAATAAATAAATGAAGGAACCTAATAGTTGTCAAAGACCTACTTTATGTTGTGTTGCACTAAAAACTTTACATCACGATCTCATTTAATAATGCAAGAAACATTTAGCTAAGGAACTTGCCCAAAGTCAAAGAGCTATTTATGTAAATGGTGAAAGCTAACTTTAAAATGTCAAATGTCCTTGTGATAGACAACATAAAATACGTTTAAAGGAAGTTCATACATACTTATCTAAATTTTATCTTACCTGTTCACAATAGCACTGGTTTGTAATCTCACAGGGGAGCTTTTAAAACTACTGATGCTCTAGCTGGGAGTGGTAGAGCAAGCCTGTAATCCTAACTACTTGGGAAGCTGAGGCAGGAAGATCACAAGTTCCTGGCCATCCTGAGCAACTTAATGAGAACTTATGTTATTTATTTATTTATTTATTTATTTTTGCGGAACTGGGAATTGAACCCAGGGGCATTCTACACCTCCGAACTACACCCCCAGCCCTATTTTTTATTCTTTATTTTGAAACAGGTCTCTCTAAGTTGCGGAAGGACTCACTAAAAATAGCTGAGGCTGGCCATGAACCTGCGATCCTGTCTCAGCCTCCCAAGTACTGGGATTACAAGCATGCCCCACCACGCCCGGCTGTGTTGTAAAATTTAAAAATTTAAAAGGCTGGGGAGCCAGGCGTGGTGGGGCATGCCTATAATCCCAGTACTTGGGAGGCTAAGACTGGAGGATCGCTAGTTTGAGGACAGTCTCAGAAATTTAGCAAGACTGAGAAACCTGGTGAGACCCCGTTTCAAATAAAAAAATCAAAAAAGGGGCTGGGGATGTAGCTTGGAGGTAGACTGCCCCTGGGTTCAATCCCCAGTGCCAAAAAAGAAAGAGAGAGAGAGATAAATAAATAAATATCGATGTCCAGGTCCCATCTCAAATATTCTAACTGCTTTGGAATACAGCTTGGGTGACAAGACTTTTAAAAGCTCCCTCATAGCCAGGCATGGTGGTACATGCCTATAGTCCCAGTACTTGGGAGGCTGAAACAGAAGGATCACAGTTTCAAGGGCAGCCTCAGCAAGTAGTGAGACTCTCATCAACCTAGTGAGACCCTGTTTCAAAATTTAAAAAAATAATAAAATAGGTCTGGGGGTGTAGCTCGGTGGTAGAGTGCCCATGGGTACAACCTCCAGTACCACACACACACAAAAAAGAGGCTCCCTCATAAGAAGCTGGAAGTGATGGCACACACCAGTAATCCCAGTACTTGGGAGGCTGAGACAGGAGGATCACAGGTTCGAGACCAGCCTCAGCAACTTAGCAAAATTCCCAGCGACCTAGCGAGACCCTATTTCAAAAAACAAAATATATGCACCGGAGGCATAGCTCAGAGGTAGAACACTTGCCTAACATGTACAATGCTCTGGGTTCCAGCCCCAGCACTGCAAAAAGAAAAGAAACAATATAAAAAGGGCTGGGGGTGTAGTTCGGGGGTGGAATGTCCCTGGCTTCAATCCTCCCCTTAAAATAAAGCTCCCTCAGATGGTTCTAATGTACAACCAATATAGAATTACTACTATGTAGGAAAGAGGTAACTATTTCTATCTTTAAAGGAAATTAAGTGAGGAGTGCGTAGTGCACTTTGGTGATTTTTCCACATCTACAACTCAGATAGCTACTCTACTAAGTTCTTTGAATGAACTTAAACTGTCAAAGGTTTCAATACTATGTTCTGGGTTCCACGTTTGTTAACACTTTACTACCATAGTTATTTGCAGTTAGATCTTACCTCTCATATTTATTTTATAAAGAAAGTTGAACTGTGGCTAATTTTCTGTAGTTGATAAGCAGAAAACAATAATTTGCGTTTATAAATCTGTGTATAGCTTGTGTACAAACCTATATACAAAGGTTATACTGGTACCCTTCCTCTCTTAAAAAAAATCCCCACACTAAACAACTAGGATGTGACAAATTGCTGTTAATCTATGATAGGAGTAACTTATTCACCAACTCGAGCTTTGGTATCACAGTGGTCAGCTGTTTTAAAATTCTTCTCTTCTATAGTGAACTGTACATGAAAGTGCAAGGGCATAGAAAATTGAAGACAAAGTTCAAACAGCACAGAAAAGGCTGGGGGAAAAGCAGTACAGAAAAAGCTGAGGTGTGTGAGTGATGTGCACAGGTGTAACTACATAAGGAAGGTGGGACAGCCAATGTGGGGGTATACACCTGTAATCCCAACACTTGGGAGGCTGAAACAGGATTGACGGCTCGAGGCCAGCCTCAGCAACTTAGCGACCCTGTTTCAAAATAAAAAATAAACTAGGATGGAGTATAGCTAAGAGGTAGAATGTCCCTGGGTTCAATCCTCAATCACTCACACACACACACACACACACACACACACACACACACACACACACACTGTCACATTGAGATACCACTATACCCCCACCAAGACAGCTAAAAGTTACTAAGACTAACAACACCAAAAGTGAGAATGTGAAACAAAAGAAACTTTCATATATTGTTGTTGGGTGGGGAAGGGTGAATTGGTCAACCACTACTGTGGAAAAGGATCTGGCATTTTCCCCTATAACTCAGCAATTCCACGTGTGTGTGTGCATGTGTGTGTGTGCGCATGTGTGTCTGTGTTACTGGAGATTGAACCCAGGGGCATTCTATCACCCCCAGCCCTATTTTTATTTTTATTTTGAAACAGGGTCTCGCTAGGTTAATGTCAGTCTCACTACCTTACAACTTGCTGAGGCTGTCCTTGAACCTGCGATCCTCCTATCTCAGCCTCCCAAGTATTGAGATTACAGGCGTGTGCCACCATGCCCAGCTCTCCTAATTTTACTTCTTTTTTTTTTTTATTTTATTTTTTTTTTTTGCGGTACCGGGGATTGAACGCAGGGGCGTTCTACCTCCGCGCTACGCCCCCGGCCCTATTTTTTAATGCTTTATTTTTGAAACCGGGTCTCACGAAGTTGCTGAGGGCCTCACTAGGGAGGGAGAGAGAGAGAGACAGAGAGAGACAGAGAGAGACAGAGAGAGATAGACCGATCGATCTATCCATTGATCGATCGTGCGCGCGCATGCGCGCTGAGGCTGGCCGCGAACCCAGATCCTCCGGTCTCCGCCTCCCAAAGTACTAATTTTACTTCTAAAAATGAAAATATATTCCCACAAAAGTACTTGTACAAAAATATTCATATCAGTGTATTCATAACATCCCCAAATTGGAAGAACCCCAGGTGTACATCTGTAAGAGAATGGATAAACAAAGTGATAGAGTCAAACAAGGGCAACTATTGATACATGCAACAACATGGGTGAATCTCGAAACATGATGCTAAGCCAGGCCCTGTGATCCCAATTCTTGGGTGGCTGAGACAGGAGGATCGCAGGTTTGAGGCCAGTCTCAGCAAGTAGTGAGACTCTCATCAACCTAGCAAGACCCTGTTTCAAAATAAAAACAAAACAGGGCTGGGGGTGTAGCTCAGAGGTAGAATATCCCTGGGTTCAATCCCCAGCACCACACACACACACATACACACACACACACCCGAAAGAAAGAAAGAAAGAAAGAAAGAAAGAAAGAAAGAAAGAAAGAGAAAGAAAGAAAGAAAGAAAGAAAGAAAGAAAGAAAGAAAGAAACTATAATGCTAGACAGGTGTGGTGGCTCACACCTGTAATCCCAGTATTTAGGGGGCTGAGACAGTAAAATTGCAGGTTCGAAGCCAGCCTCAGCAATTTAGGGAGGCTCTCAGCAACCTAGTGAGAGCCTGTTTCCAAATAAGACATAAAATTGGGCTGGGGGTGTGGTTCAGCGGTAGAATGCCTCTGGGTTTAATCCCCGGTACCACGCACACAAAAATACTACTACTAATAATAATAATAATTATGCTACGTGAAAGAAGGGGTGTGTGTGTGTGTGTGTGTGTGTGTGTGTGTGTGTGCGTGTGCGTGTATGTGTCACTGTGGATTGAACCCCGGGGCATTCTACCTCTGAGCTACACCCCAGCCCTATTTTTATATTTTATTTTGAAACAGGATCTCGCGAGGTTAATGAGTCTCACTATTTGCTGATCTGTCTCGGCCTCCCAAGTACTGGGATTACAAACGTGCACCACCATGCCTGGCTTGTGAAAGAAGCTTTAACCAGAACAGTACACAATATGTGAATCCACTCTTCTGAGGTTTTAAAATAAGCAAAACTAATCTAATGGTACAAGAAGAAAAAACAAGTTCAGCACAGTGGTCCTCTGGAGGGTATGGAGGTGCAGATTAAGTAGGACAGGCATGAGAGAACTTCCTAGAACAATGGCGATACTTTACATCTGGACAGGGTTTGGGGTTCCACGGTGCATGCCTCTGTCAAGCTCAGCCAGTGTTCACTTGAAGTTTTTGCATTCCATGGTATCAGAAGTTTACCTTAAAAAAAAAAGCTACAAGCCAGGCGTGGTGGCGCACGCTTGTAATCCCAGTACTTGGGAAGCTGAGACCAGAGGATCCGGGTTCGCGGCCTGCCTCAGCTACTTAGTAAGGCCCTCCACAATTTAGTGAGACCCTGTTTCAAAATAAAGAATAAAAAATAGGGCTGGGGGTGTAACCAGGAGGTAGAATGCCACTGGGTTCAATCCCTGGTACCAAAAAAAAAAAAAAAAGCTACATACAAATTGAGTTTTAATTAGCATTTTGAAGTATTTGGGGGAAGTGAACTAATGTCTGTAATTTATAATAAATGCATAAAATAGGATAGATAGATGTGTGAAGGACACAATAATAAAATGTTAATGACAGAATCTGGGTGTGGGCATATAGGTGTTCACTATAAACTTTCTATATATTTGAAAACTAATAATAAAATATTGAAAAATACAACAAGCTGACACCATTATGAAAATGAATAAGTAAGTCATAGATTGGGAGAAAATATTCACAAAACATATACTTGAAGAGGACTTGTATGTAGAGTATAAAAAAATCCCCTACAACTCAATAATAAGACAACTCAATACAAAATGGGCAAAAGATTTAAGCAGACAATTGACAAACCAAAGATATACAAATGGTTAGTAATCACTTGAAAAAGTGCTCAACATCACTGACCATCAGGAACATACAAATTAAGTCACAAGTAAGAGCCGGCAGGGAGCATGCCTGTAATCCTGGAATTTGGGAGGCTGAGGCAGGAGGATCACAGGTTCAAGGCCAACCTCAGAAACTTAGCAAGAACCTCAGCAACTTAGCAAGACCTCATTTCAAAATAAAAAATAAAAAGGGCTGGGTGTGTAGCTCAGAAGTAGAATGTCCCTACTTCAATCTCCAGCACCAAAACCAAAACCAGCAAATAAAAAAATTCACAATTAAAAAGACTGTTGGCAGCTGGGAGTGTTGGCACATGCCTGTAAATACAGTACTTGAGAGGCTGAGACAGGAGGATCGCAGGTTCGCAGTTAGCCTCAGCAACTTAGTGAGACCCTCTACAACTTAATGAGACCCTGTGTCAAAATAAAACATAAAATAGGGCTGGGGGTGTAGCTCAGAGGTAGAACATCCCTGGGTTCAATCCCCAGTACCACAAAAACAAAACAAAACAAAAGACTGTTGGCAAAGATGTAGAACAAACATTAGAGGGAGAGTAAAATGGCACAACCACTTGGAAAAAGTTGGGGCAGTTTTTTAGAAATCTAAAACATACACCTACCCTATAACCTAGCCATTCCTCTTGGTATTTTTAACCAAGAGAAATAAAAGCAGCACAAATCTACAAAAAATAAAATAAAATCCAAACAGGTATGTAGATAGCAGCTTTATTCATAAAAGCCCAAACAGGAAATGGCCCAGGTATCCAGCAGTAGGGTTAAGCATCTGTAGTATATTCAGACAATGGACTATTACTCAACAATAAGCAGGAATACATTACTGATACAGCAATAAACTGGATGAATCTTACATTATGCATTATAAATTACACATAACATTCTTTTGCGTGTGTGTGCTACTAGGGATTGAACCCAGGGGCATCTACCTCCAAGCTACACCCCCAGCCCTATTTTATTTTATTTTTTGTGGTACTGGGGATTGAATCTACGGGCATTCTACCTCCAAGCTACACCTCCAGCCCTATTTTTCATTCTTTGTTTGGAAACAGGGTCTCACTAAGTTGCAGAGGGCCTCATTAAGAAGCTGAGGCTGGCTGTGAACCTGCGCTCCTCCTGTCTCAGCTTCCCAAGTACCAGGATTACAAGCGTGTGCCAGCATGCCAGGCTTATTTTTACTTTGAAACAGGATCTTGCTAGGTTGATGAGAGTCTCACTACTTGCTGAGGCTATCCTTGAACCTGCAATCCTCCTGTCTCAGCCTCCCAACATTCTTCATATGCATACTGAAGTGGTTAGAGGTAAAGCATACTGATGTCTGCTATTTACTTTGAAATGCTTCAAAAATAGATTAATGGAGGGATAAATATGGAACAAAACAAATTTGTATAATAAAGTATTAGGAAATAAAATGAGCCAGGCGTGGTGGCGCACTCTTGTAATCCCAGTACTAGGGAGGCTGAGACAGGAGGATCACGGGTTTGTGGCCAGCCTCAGCTACTTAGTGAGGCTCTCCGCAACTTAGTGAGACCCTGTTTCAAAATAAAGAATAAAAAATAGGGCTGGGGGTGTAGATTGGAGGTAAAATGCCCCTGGGTTCAATCCCCAGTACCGAAAAAAAAAAAAGAAAAGAAAATGAAAAAGAAGTTCAGTGAAATCTAAAGATCTTTGAGTCTCAGTAGAAAGAAAATCACTTCAGGGTCAAATTCCATTTCACATAAAAGTTAGGGAGTTGCATTAAGTGCTTTTCTTGTACTTTGATTTTAGAGTCTTGACTGTTGTTTAAATAGAGAGTCCTTAACCGGGCGTGGTGGCGCACACTTGTAATCCCAGTACCTGGGAGGCTGAGACGGGAAGATCGCAGGTTCAAGGCCAGCCTCAGCAACTTAGCGAGGCCCTCCACAACTTAGCAAGACCCTGTTTCAAAATAAAAAAAGAATAAAATAGGGCTGGGGATGTAGCTTGGAAGTAGAATGCCCCTGGGTTCAATCCCCAGTAACACACATACACACACATGCGCGCACACACACACACACACACACACACACACACACACACACACACTATATATATATATATATATACACACACACACACACACACATACATACATATATGAAATGAGAGTCCTCCTACAGGTTTGAAATATTTACACTGTCATTTTATGTGTATGTGTGTGGTACCGGGGATTGAACCCAGAGGTATTCTACCTCCAAACTATACCCCAGTCCTATTTTATTTTTATTTTGAAAAACGGTCTCGATAGGTTGATGAGTCTCACTACTTGCTGAGGCTGTCCTCCAACCTGTGATCCTCCTGTTTTAGCCTCCCAAGTACTGGCATTACAGGCATGCACCATCATGCCTGGCTACATTGTCACATTTAAAAAATGTATGGTATTTTATTTTTGTAGTACTGGGGATTGAGCCCAGTGGCACTGTGCCACTGAGCTACATCTCTAGCCGTTTTTTATTATTTATTTATTTAAGTACTAGGGATTGAGCCCAGGGGTATTCCACCTCTGAGCTACACCCCCAGCCCTTTTTTATTTTGAAACAGGGTCTTGCTAAATTGCTGAGGCTGGCCTCAAACATGTAAATCCTCCTGGCTCTGCCTCCTAAGTACTGGGGTTACAGGCACATACCACCACACCTGGCTCGGCCCTTTTATTTTGAAATAGGATCTTTCCTAGGCTGACCTGGAACCTGCAATCCTCCTGCCTCAGCCTCCCCGCTAACCAGGATTACAGGCACACACCATCACACCTAGCTGAATGTATGATGCTTTAAAATACTAAGATATAGAGGCCAGACCAGGACAAGAAGAGCATTCCTAATGGTATTACTCCCAATATTTTATACATTAGACCAAATATTATACATATATATTTTTGCTAATTAGTTTCAGTATAGCACTTTGTGACTACATCTTTAAAAAGTTAACATGCCCATTCTTCAGAAGAATGTGTCTATTTTGGGTAGTATTTTGAAATAATTTACTATGCTACTCTACCCAGTTATTTATTTTAATCTCAGCTCACAAATCATGACAATCAGCATTTTGTCTAATTCAACCCATTTGCTTTTATTTTATTATTTTTATTTTTTGGTGGTACCGGGGATTGAACCCAGGGGCAATCTACCTCCGGGCTACACCCCAGCACCTAATTTTTATTCTATATTTTGAAACAGGGTCTCACTAAATTCAGAAGACCTCACTCAGTAGCTGAGGCTGGCTGCGAACCCAGATCCTCTGGTCTCAGCCTCCCAAGTACTGCAATTACAAGCATGCACCACCACGCCCGGCCTCAACCCATTTATTTTAAAAAATGAAAAAGACAAGTTAGATTTGATAAAAAGATTGAAACAAGGGAAAGTCCATAAAAATTATTTTCAACCTAAGGATTAGCTATCAGCTTGTAATATATTGTTATTCTGTATCATGAAAATCACTCAATTTTTAGATCAAATACTATATTTTTCCTCTTAGTTCTTAAAAACTGAGAAATGTACCATACAATTGAAAGCTATATAAATAATGTAGAACCATATAATGTTATTGCTGCAATGTTTTTTTTTTTTTGCGGTACCAGGGATTGAACCCAGGGGCGTTCTTCTACCTCCGCGCCACAACCCCGGCCCTAGTTTTTATACTTTATTTTGAAACAGGGTCTCACGAAGTTGCAGAGGGCCTCACTAAGTAGAGAGAGAGAGACAGGGAGGGAGAGAGAGAGAGAGAGAGAGCGAGCTGAGGCTGGCCACGAACCCGGATCCTCCGGTCTCCGCCTCCCAAAGTACTGGGATTACAAGCGTGCGCCACCACGCCCGGTGCTGCAATGGTTCTTAAACATTATCAAGTAACCATTCATACTAAAAATGGGTCCATGATGCAAGAAAACTTCTATAATAAGTGAGCAATATACCAGGCATGGTGGCGCATGCTTGTAATCCCAGTACTTGGAAGGCCAAGACATGAGGATCGCAGGTTTGAGGACAGCCTCAGCAATTTAGTGAGACCCTGTTTCCAAATAAAAAATAAAAAGGGAGCCAGGCATGGTGGCGCACGCTTGTAATCCCAGTACTTGGGAGGCCGAGACAGGAGGATCCGGGTTCACAGCCAGCCTCAGCTACTTAGTGAGGCCCTCCGCAACTTAGTGAGACCCTGTTTCAAAATAAAGAATAAAAAATAGGGCTGGGGGTGTAGCTCGGAGGTAGAATGCCCCTGGGTTCAATCCCCAGTGCCAATAAAATAAAAAATAAAAAAATAAAAAGGGCTGGAGGTAAGTCTCAAAGGTAGAATGCCCCTGGGTTCAATCCCTAGTGCAAAAAATAAATAAGTTATCCAATGTATCATGTTCTGTTATGGCATCAGAAAACAGAATGAGGAGCTGGGCGTGGTTGCACACTCCTGTAATCCCAGTACTTGGGAGGCTGAGACAGGAGGATTGCAGGTTCGCAGCCAGCCTCAGCAACATGAGGCCCTCTGCAACTTAGTGAAACCCTGTTTCAAAATAAAGAATAAAAAAAAATAGGGCTGGGGGTGCAGCTCAGAGGTAGAATGCCCCTGGGTTCAATCCCCAGTACCGCAAAAAAAAAAAAAAATTTTTTTTAGCCAGGCGTGGTGGCGCACGCTTGTAATCCCAGTACTTTGGGAGGCGGAGACTGGAGCATCCGAGTTCGCGGCCAACCTCAGCGCTCTCTCTCTCTCTCTCTCTCTCTCTACTTAGTGAGGCC
>PVJS01042081.1:0-17663 GCA_004027185.1 Glis glis | reverse complement strand
AAGTTTGTGTATATATATCATGTGCTATAGTGTGTTTCCCTCCACCCCCCTCCCAACTCCCTCAGTTAGGCCACCTTCCTCGCTCATCTAAAGTTTTCTTCTTCTTTGTCGGGAGTCCCTTCTATGTCCCATTCTATCTAGCTTCCACATATTAGGGGGGACATCCGACTTTTCACTCTTAGTGACTTACTAATTTCACTTAGCATAATGTTCTCCAGTTCTCTCCATTTCCCTACAAATGATGTAATTTTGTTCTTCTTTGTGGCCACATAAAATTCCATTGTGTACATATCCCATAGTTTTGTGATCCATTCATCTGTTGATGGACACCTTGGCTGGTTCCAAAGTTTGGCAATTGTGAATTGTGCAGCTATAAACATCTACACATGCATTAGTCTGGTAGTTTGGTTTCAGTCCTTTTGGGTAGATGCCTAGAAGAGGTATTCCTGGGTCATACGGTAGGTTCATTCCCATTCTTCTGAGGATCCTCCACACTGTTTTCCACAGCGGTTGCACTAATTTGCAATCCCACCAACAGTATAATAGAGTTCCTACTTCTCCACATCCTTGCCAGAATTTGTTGTTGTTTGTGTTTTTAATGATTGCCATTCTAATTGGCGTTAGGTGAAATCTCAGGGTAGTTTTGATTTGCATCTCTCTAATTGCTAATGAAGCTGAACATTTTTTCATACATTTATGGGCCATTTGAATTTCTTCTTCTGTGAAGTGTCAATTTAGTTCACTTGCCCATTTTTTGATTGGGTTATTTGTTTTTTTAGTGGTGATTTTTTTAAGTTCTCTGTATATTCTAGATATGAGTCCTCTATCAGAGGAGTAGCTGGCAAAAATCTTCTCCCATTCTGTGGGCTCTCTGTTGAGGTTCTTGATTGTTTCCTTTGCTGCACAAAAGCTCTTTAGTTTAATGCAATCCCACGTATTGATCCTCATTCTAGTTTTCTGTGCCTTTGGGGTCTTGTTGAGGAAGTCTTTACCTGTGCCTATGTGTTGAAGTATTGGGCCTATGCCCTCTTCGAGTAGCTGCAAGGTCTCCGGTCTGATTTCTAGGTCTTTGATTCATCTTGAATTGACTCTTGTATAAGGTGAGAAAGTGGGGTTTATTTCTATTTTTCTGCATATGGTTAGCCAGTTTTGCCAGCACCATTTGTTGAAGAGGCTATCCTTTTTCCAGTGGGTTTTTTTAGCCCCTTTGTCAAAAATCAATTGGCTGTAGGTGTGTTGGTTTGTTTTGGCGTCTTCTATTCTGCTCCACTGGTCTATGTGTCTGCTTTTGTGCCAATACCATGCTGTTTTTATTACTATGGCTTTGTAGTATAGTTTGAAGTCAGGTATTGTGATGCCTCCTGCATGGTTCTTGTTGCTGATAACTAATTTTGCTATTCTGGGTTTTTTGTTGTTCCAAATAAATTTAAGGACAGATTTTTCTGCCAGTGAATAATGACTTTGGTAATTTAATGGGTATTGCATTGAATCTGTAAGAGCACTTTTGGGAGAATGGCCATTTTGATGATATTTATTCTGCCTACCCAAGAGCATGGGAGATCTTTCCATCTTCTAAGATCCTCTTCAATTTCTTTTTTCAATGTTTTATAGTTTTCCTTGTAGAGGTTTTTTACCTCCTTGGTTAGGTTTATTCCCAGGTATTTTATTGTTTTGGGGGATATCGTGAGTGGAAATGTCTTCTGGATTTCTTTTTCAGTGGATTTATGGTTGGCATACAGAAAAGCTTCTGATTTTTTAAGATTGATTTTTTATCCAGACACTTTGCTGAATTTGTTGATCAGTTCTATGAGCCTTTTAGTTGAGTTTGTTGGATCTTCTAAATATAATATCATGCCATCTGCAAGTAGGGATAATTTCAGTTCCTCTTTTCCTATTTATACTCCTTTTATTTTCTTCTCTTGCCTTATTGCTCTGGCTAGAGTCTCGAGTACTATATTGAAAAGGAGTGGTGACAGAGGACATCCTTGTCTTGTTGCTGTTTTTAAAGGGAACTGTCGAAGTTTTTCCCCATTCAGTATGATGTTGGCTGTGGGCCTATTGTATATTGCCTTTATGATGTGGAGGTATGTTCCTTCTATTCCAGTTCTCTGCAGTGTTCTTATCATGAATGGGTGTTGGATTTTGTCAAATACTTTTTCAGCATCTATTGAAATGATCATGTGGTTTTTGTCTTTAGTTCTGTTTATGTGGTGGATTACATGGATTGTTTTTCATATGTTGAACCAGCCTTGCATCCCTGGGATGAACCCAACTTGGTCATGATGTATGCTTTTCGTGATATGGTTTTGAATGCGTGTTGCTAGTATTTTGTTTAGAAGTTTTGCGTCTAAGTTAATCAACGATATAGGTCTGTAGTTTTCTTTTCTGGAGCTGTCTTTGTTTGGTTTTGGTATTAATGTGTTGGCTTCATAGAATGTGTTTGGGAGAGTCCCATTTCATTCTATTTCATGGATTAGACTGAGGAGTGTCGGGATTAGTTCTTCTGTAAAGATTTTATAAAATTCACTTGGGAAACCATCTGTACCTGGGCTTTTCTTTGATGGTTGGCTCTTTATTGCTGCTTCAATCTCGTTAATTGCTATTGGTCGATTTAAATTTTCTATGTCTTCTTGATTCAACTTAGGAAGGTTGTATGTATCTAGAAATTTGTCAATTTCTTCTAGGTTTTCCATTTTGTTGAAGTATAGTTTTTCAAAGTAGTTTCTGATTATCCTCTGGATTTCCGTGACTCCCAGGCCTTTTTATGTTTTATTTTGAAATAGGGTCTCTCTAGGTTGTTGGGAGTCATGCTAAATTGCTGAGGCTGGCTTTCAACCTGCAATCCTTCTGTCTCAGTCTCCCAAATACTGGGATTACAGGCGCGTGCCATCGAGCCCAGCCAAATATTCATTTTGTCCTTATAAACAAGACACAGACAGGGCTTGTCACTTTACATTGATTCATTAGTGTGAGCTTCCCAATACCTCTGAGTTAAGTATATTTTTTCTGTAACTTTGTGATACACTGAAAACACACTTAAAAAAATGGTGGAAACAAAACAACCATAAAATTCACAAGAAAGCTGGTACACAATAACATTACCACAGAGAACATAACAGATATCAGTTTCTCAATTCACAGTCTATTTGTGACCTACTTGTACAAATAGTTCTCACCAAACCTGGCCAGTTCTGGACCCAGGGAGTGTGCTCAGACAGTACAGGCAACATTTGAAGCAGTAAACACCATCCTTCTTCCTCTTCTCTCTTACTAGTGTTACCATTTTTTTTTCAGTGATAAGATTCAAGACACAGTAAAAGCTCAATAATAAAACTAGGATCCTTAATTAACTGCCTTTTTTTCCTACAATTTTGGAAGATAGTGGCAGATCACAAGAAAAAGAATTTCATATTCGATGTAATTAAACAAATGTGTACAACTTTTGTAATATAATCCCAGGTTCAGTATGAATTTAAGCACAAACCCTTGTGAATCCTGTACATTAGAATTTGCAAAGTAAAAAACTGATCTACAGAGTAAGCCATCATGCAATATAGCCTAGTTCCTAGAGCAAAAGGGACCTGGATTCAAATCCTGGCTTTTCTACTTGCTTGTTAAATTAGTAGGCTTCGATGTATTCACCTATATAAGAAGGGAACAATAACAATAGTATCTATTTCATAGGGGTGTTGTGATGGTTAAATGAAATAATTCATGTCAAGTACATAGGAAGAGTGCAGTATAATGTCACCAATTCAGTTTGCCTCTTTCAACTCTTCAAAGCAATCGTGTGTGTGTGTGTGTGTGTGTGTGTGAGAGAGAGAGAGAGAGAGAGAGAGAGAGAAATCTTTAGGAAATAAAGTAAATCTAATGCACATTTTGTTAATGAGTATACTCTAATCTGAAAATGCAATTAATTCAGCTGGACACAGTGGTGCACACCTATAATCCCAATATTTGGGAGGTTTAGACAGAAAGATCACAGGTTCAAGGCCAGGCTTAACAACTTAGAGAGACCCTGTTTCAAAACAAAACAAAATTTAAAAGGGCTAGGGGTGTAACTCAGAGATAGGATGCCCCTGGGTTCAAGTACCAGTAATATATATACATATATATATATACACACACACACACACACACACACACACACACACAATTAATTCTAACATTATATTATCCTATTATCTGGGTGACTGCAAGTTATTTAAACTCTTTTATTCTCAGTTTCCTTATACTTTGCATATTCCTTCATATAAAGATTAAAGGAGCTACTTGACCCATAGTAGTCCCCAAAATAGTAGCTTTTAGTAACATTATATGTGTCATTCAATTTTCACATGACCATTTTTATTAAAATACTCAATATTTAATTTGTATCATAAGGAAGAATTGACATAAAAATGTGTAAAGGATATTTTAAGTCCTTTCATGGAATTTAATTACTGTAACACCAACCCCTGTGATTTGAGATAAATAAATTTAATTAACTGGAGAGATAAATGCTTTTAGTTTGTCAAATTATTGCTATTTGTTGAGCCACATGTCCTTTTTTTCTTGAAGAATACAGATAGAAATGGCAACTGATTAGAAAAAAGGATATGATATTAAAAATATTTAGGAAATGTTTCCTTCCCCATGTTGACACATGGAGCCTTGGAAACCTTTCTGATACTTCCGTGATGCAAATAAAAGAATTATTTTTCCTTTTAAGTCATGCTCAGACGTGAACATAATTGAAAATATAATAGATGTTCTTTTCACCTGGATTGCAAAATAACAATAAGATATTTGGGTATAAAGAATATAAGATCACTATTATATTGCTTTGGCTATTTCAGAAAAAAAATCCTGCAGTAAACTCCAGCCATGATGGATTTTTAAATCGACAGCTGGTTAACATTATCAGAATGAATCACAGAAGACAAGTGACCGCTGGACTGAAGCCAGGGCGGCCAAGAGATACCAGAGATAATTTCTGTGTTTTAAAGGGAGATATTTTTCAGTGCCTCTGACCTGGTGCCACATACATCTTAATTTAAGGTGACAGGTAGTGTGATAAAAAACAAAGAATAATTATAGTTTAAACCCAAAGGATCTGAACAAATAGAAATGTCTTAAAGGTGGTATATTTTCTAACCAGAGCAAGGCATCAGCTCTGCCTGAGAGCTCTTGCCCAAATGCTGGCAATATCGAGTGTTCTATTCAAGACCGTTTAATACTTATTTTTTTAAATAAGGAATAAGCTGTATCTGTTTTTATGGTCAAGTTAAAACAAGACTCCTATCTATAAGCTTGACAGGTAAAGCCACACCAATCTTTTCAGCTTTTTAAAACCAGTCAAAAAAAATCTGTTTTATGCTTCTCATCCTAGACAACAAAGTTATGAGAGGTTTTTTCCCTTCAGACTTAGTGTAAATGTCCCCGCCTGACATATACAAAGCCTGACTATCAAACAGAACGATGATGCTGATGTTCAACACCTGCACTTTCAGAGCTGCCAACAAAGGAAGACAGAAACTTCTCCTGCCTACACACCTGTCAGATGGGCGGACGCCTTTAACCTCTTCGTCTCTTGATGGGTCCCCACTAGAAAGAATGGAGAAGAGCGCTCTTCAAAGGGTGGCTCAAAGAGGCACAGGCAAACAAAATGGCTCTGTTTTACAAGAGTTAAATGTCCAAATATAGAATATATCTGACAATGGGCTGGGAAGGAAATTTCACATTAATAAAAGAAAGAGATTCACAATTGCTCCTAGTCAAAATGGAGGGGGGAGAAGCAGGTTTCTCAAAAAAACAAAAGAAGATAAACTTTTATTTAAGCAAAATAAACTTATGACACTTCATAGTATGTGTGGTAGCCAATTTTTATTTTATTACTAGAAAATTAATTAAGCATAAATATAGTATACATGTATTTCTGAAAGAATATTTAAAAGACAAGTGCAATGGATAAAGATTAAACATTTGCATATGTTAAGTAAATTGTGCCTTGTATATTCATAATCTTCACAATAATATCAAATTGAGCCAGATGTGGTAGTACATGCCTGTAATCGCAATACTTGGGAGGCTGAGATGGGATTGTAGGTTCAAGGTCAGCCTCAGCAACTTAGCGAGACTCTCAACAACCTTGCAAGACCCTGTTTCAAAGCAAAAATAGAAATAAAGAGCTGGGGGTGTAGCTCAGAGGTAGAACCCCCTTGGGTTCGATACTCAGTACCACACGAAATATAAAATAATATAATATAAAATTGTTTTAATCTGCTTTTTGTAAACCTTGAGTTGATGAATGAATCATTTAAAAATGAGCAAACATAGCATCCATCTGGGAAAAATGTTTAGTCAAGCCAACTATTTAAAGTATGAAAAAAATAAAAAGCCTAATCGTTGTGCAACTTGAAGCATTACAATATAGAAAAAACAAAATATTTCCCTTTATAGCACCATATAAAATAGCAATATATATAAAAGGGCGTACAATATTGGGACTTTGTGGGATCTTATTAGATTTAAAATATTTTCAAATACTCGATTAAATTCCTATGTCATCAAACAAAAAGATTCCTTTTAAGCTTCTTAATTTGTAAAATAACTATTTTAAATTACCATAACATATCTGAATGGTTTTTACAAACCAAGATTTTTGTCAGGCTTTAACTATTAATATTTTGGATGTACAGAGATCATTTATTTTCACTGACAAAAATAGGTCTCTTCACATACCTCTGATTTGTAACACTGCAATTTGTTTCAAGGCTAGAGGGGGAACTCAAAGGTTGTGTGTATTTCAAGTGTTAGATGTGGGCAGGAACAGAGTCCTTTGGAGTTTCTGGGAGATGAAAGAAGGAACAACTTCCTTTCATGCTCTTTTCTCATCAGAGATAGAACAGATTCATGAAGCTACCACCTAGCCAAATATCATTCTAAGCTCTGGAATTCTTCCCAAAAGCTGTGAGTGGATAATATTATTAAAACAAATAAAGCAATTTAGTCATTTGCGTGATATAACTATTCAAGAAAGCAAGTCCCTGTACCAATTCTCTGGAGCATCAGTCTAACAGCCCATATTTCAGTGTGACTTCTTTTCTAACCCATGAGTGAACTTTGGCAGTAGTTAAAATTCAAATTGGATTGTCCACTACCTATAAATGATGCTAAAAAGTGCTGACAGTGTGAGGATAAGGTCCGAGCAAGCTAATAGGTTTTAGTGTCTGAGTCTTTTGATAATCGGGCTCTAAGTGTCATGGGTCTTTCAAGGTGGATTCCATCTGTCCTATAAAGTTATGTATTGAAACATAATGCATCCCTTTGATCTCCTTTGTAAAAAACCAGGAAGTCAACAAAATGCCCCCATTGACTCAACAGCCAGATCCCCAACCTGTTGACATGAAAGGTTTTAACACTTATAAGTGTTGGTAAACAGTAAGTGAGCTACATGTTGAAAGGCTTTCAGTAAAAAGAGGCAGGTTGAGCTCAGTCCTGCCACAGGTACAGGCGGTCCTGTGGATATTTCAGACCATAATAAAAAGCACAGCTGAAGCCAGGATTAGTCCTGAAAATGTCCATCTCTATAAACTTTCCAAGTTGTTTTCAAATAAAGCATTTATGTTGACTACATAATGTACTTGATTTCCAAGTCACTTATGTTACCAGGTAAAAATATCCCAATATAGATGCATACTGTGGCAAAAAACATATATAAGATACATGTGTTATATATTCATGTGTGTATTTATTTGAATATATGCTTATTTATTTGTGATACTGTGTATTTGTCTATGTACAGCATATAACCAAGACAGGTGCAATAGTGTACAGTGAAAATCCCATTGACTTTAGCAATCAGAAAAATCCAAGTCCAAATATTGGTCATTACTGTACAGTAACCTTTAACATTTTCCATATCTTTAAAATATGAATAGGTACCAATACCAGCTTCACTGACTTTCTAATATAAAGTATGTGGCAAATAGTAGCAATCAACAAATCCTATTTCTCTTTTCTGTTCCCATAACAGTATTCTGTTTAGGTATAGCTCCACAGGGTTTTGTTGTTTTATTTGTGGTACTGAAGATTGAACCCAGGGCCACTCTACCTCTGAGCTTCACCTGTGGCCCCTTTTTATTTGTTATTTTGAAGCAAGATTTTGCTAAGTTACTGAGGGTCTCACTAAGTTGCTGAGGTTGCCCTCGAACCTGTGATCCTCCTATCTCAACCTCCCAAGTATAGATCCAAGTTTTTAATCCAATTTTAGAATTTAGTCTACTGCTTCAGCAGTAACATTTTTCCTTGTGTTCTTGAGTCATTGGACACAGACTCGGTATGCTCTTTTTTCATAGCAAAGAAATTATGGTGGTCCTTCTGAAGTCTGCAATTCCCTGTTGGCATATCTCTTAACAGGGCAAAAATCTTGTCCACCCTTAAACACCCAGCTCAGGTGTCACCTCCTCGATAAAGATTCCCATAGTCCTGCCTGAACAGCTATAATTAACTGTTCTTTTTTCTGTGCTCCCAGATCTTGGCTCAGGACATTAGCATTGTACTTAGCATCACAATTAGCTCTTGTCCTGTCTGTTTTCTCAGAGAAATTGAGTTAATGAGGCAGGATCTGTGTCTTAGTCTGCCTGGTACTACCACATGTAACTCAGAGTCTGGGAGATAGTGAGGACACAACAAAACAGGAGAGGGAAGGAAGCCAGAAGTAATATTTGCCTTCTTTTCTTACATCGTGTCATTGATCACATACTCAGCGATGAGCAAGTTTTAAAATTAAATAAATAATGGTCATTAACTGGAGGAATCCAATATGTAAGTCCTGGCCAATCTTGGGAATATGACTCTATACTATTTCAGAACCTCGCTCTTTAGCAGCATTAAAGATCTGCTAATTTTCTAACACCATCTAGCCAAGTCGACAACAGATGGCTCTGGGAGCCACACTGAATTTACGTGTAAACCAACAAATGTTCTACTCAGTGGCATATGTGTTCACATATTACCAATGCTAGACACTTCAAGCTTGCAAACAGATCCTTAACAGTGGAAATGTACACATCTTGTGAATTTATCTAAACACATTAGCCTTTTATTTAATGCAAAATTAGTAGAGTGTTCATGTGTAACTGCCCATTTATAAATGTATTCCCTTCTTAACTTTTCACCAGTCTTATTCAGCTTCCCTTCTACATATCGTTTTTACAAGGCACTTCTGTTTACACACACACACACACACACACACACACACACCAAAAATGCACATCCCTCTACCCTATAGTTTAAAGCCAGAAAGGGAAAGGTGCTCTGCCACTCTTCCACTGTAGTTTTCTTCCCTGTTCCACACAGACATAGACATACACTGACGTGTGTGTGCACACATCATGCACACATACACACACACACACACACACACACACACACACACACACCTGTGTACATACCTATTCACTAAGCACCACTTTCAGTGGTCTTTCACAGACAGTTACCAAAGTGATCTGCCTAATGCTCAAATGCAATCATGTCACTTTCATACCAAAAATTCTGTATCAACAATGATAAAGTCTAAACTAAACATACACCAATCATAACCAGCCTTCTACTACCAAATACTCCATGCTCACTTCTCTCTCTACTCCTGTTCAAATATTGTTTGCACTTTCTAAAATGTCATTCTCATGATTTTCTTACAAAAAGTATATCCTTTCCTCCTAATTATTGATTAGTTGTTACCCTTTCTGAGAAACTTTCCGTGACAACACTTTCTCCCCTGGCCCATTGAAGAACTGGGTGCTCATCCAGTTTGCCCCCAGGACACTCTACATACACCATGTCTCATAATACTGAACTATAAATTTTACATACACATTTGCTTCATAAAGCTCAATGCTATTTAAGAATAGGAATTGAGTCTTGTTTATCAATTGTATACTCAGGGTCTGGAATACGGTATGTGGTTAATTGCTAAATGAGTAAATTATTATATAGATATTGTCCATAAAGCATCTATAGCAACATTGTTTGGATATATATGTAATTAAAGTTTAAACAAAACATTTGAAGCCAGGTGTGCTGGTGTATGCCTGTAATCCCAATACTTGGGAGGCTGAGATAGGAGGATCACAGGTTTAAAGCCAGCCTCAGCAACTTAGCAAGACCCTCAGAATTTACCAGGTCCCTGTTTCAATTTTTTAAAATTTTTATATACTTTTACTGGTGCGTTATAGTCACATCATAATGTAGTTAAGAGTGATAGTGACATGCACACAGCACTTGGTGAGCTCATAGGTAAAATGCCCTGGGTTCAATCCCAATACCAAATGAATGAATGAATAAATAAACAAACACTTGAAGACATAATTGAAACTTTGGGGATCAGGACCAAGGGGGTTAGCAGATGAGAATGGGGTCAGTGACATACAAAAGGATGCTTGAAATTATACAGGTTATTTCTTTAAGTAAGATCAAGTCAATTCGAAATCATTAGATACTCTCTTTACTAGCCAAGAATTGATTGACACTACCAGATAATACAAGAACAGCCATGGACACACATTTCAATGGAGTGCAGTTAAACATCAGAGCAATGTTCAAATTCCAGATGTCTAGAGCAGTAGATTCAGGAGTAAGTGCAGGAGTAGGTGACAAAGGGTTCTCCCCAATGAGTGTGGTTTCTGGGCTGCTGCTGATCCTGTCAGAAGAGCACATCCTCCTCCAGCCCTTTGGAAAACCGGAGCAACAGCTTTCCAAGCAGTGGGAGTGCAGGGATGCACAGGAGCTGAGGTGGGTGCCTAAGCCATCCCCCTAGTTCTGCCTAAGAGGCATTTTCTAAGTGTAGACCCATGCCACGAAGCTACATCAAGCAGCCTCAGGATTATAAGATTAGATAATTCACAAGATTGTTATTTTGTCACGAATTGTATATGATAGAGTTTTGTCACTTTGGGCCTCCCCAGAAACAAATCAGCTTGTACTGGGAGAGAAGCAAAGCTGCCGCTTTTTCTGCAAAGAGGGAGAAAGGCATAATTCAGGAAGGCGAGGCATGAGCCGAGGAACTGAATCAGCCTGATTTGTTACTCCTGAGACTTTGCATCTTTGGGAAGTGATAAAAAAATTAAAAAGCAGAGCTGGTCAAAGATTACTCAGAGCATGGGAAGCAGAATATCAAGCCCAGCAGTGTGTTGGCAGTATTCCTGGTGGAAGTGTCTTGTGGGAATTAATCTGGTGGCTAGATCCTAGCAGTGAGTTTCTAGATTGTTCTCTCTGTCTATGATGTTTTATGAATTTCCCAAGAGATCTTGTTTCCTAATTTTAAAGTTCTTATTAGTTGTCAAGATCTCTAGGTAACCATCATCTCTAATTGTCTTCCATTCTCACCAAAGAAGTGTTAAATCTGTGTCCATGATTACTGAAAAGTATGTGATACAGTAAAGATCTATATACAGAAAGAAACTATGCATCATCTAGTTTAGCCCCCTCATCTCTCGGGTGAAGGAGGTAAAACTGGTGGAAGCTAAGTTACTTGCCCAAGGTCATTATATTCACTAAAATGAATACGTGTAGCTTTAATCTAAACTACTAATGTCTGGGCATGGTGATGCATGCCTGTAATCCTAGTACTTGGGAAGCTTAGATAGGAGGATTACAGGTTCAAGACAAGCCTCAGCAACTTAGTGAGACCCTGTTTCAAAATAAAAAAAAAATATGTCTGAGGGTATAGCTTAGTAGAATGCCTTTGGGTTCAATCCCCAGTACCATAATAAGTAAATAAGTAAGTAAGTAAGTAAGTAAGTAAGTAAGTAAATAAATAAACCTACTGATCACATTTTCCATGACCCTTGCTAATTGTACTGCCCCTACCAAATTAGCAATATTCTTGTGGTAAAGGTTAGTGCTGTTGTAAATTGTTATAATAAAAGAAGCTCCCCATTAATCTATCTTCACTGAGTGCAAGCCTTTCTTTTTTCACCTGTGCAATATTTTCTGATATTGGTATATGGAACAAGAGGAATTATATTTGAATATCAGTTGTGCTCATCACTGGAATTCAGACATGTCTATACTAAAGCATTTTCTAGCACGAATGAAAAGTATAGGTTGTCAATTTCATTTAGTCAGCAATTCTTTACTCAACATCTATTATGTGGCAGCCACTGTGATAAACAATAAAGATGCAACCATGAACCAAAGAGACCTTGTTCCAACTCTGTGGGTTTTACAGTCTAATGGAGGACACACACACACACACACACACACACACACACACACACACATACACACACACACAAATATGCATAAAATCTGTATTGTGTGAAATACTGTAAAAGAAATGACTAAAGTTGGATATGAGGTTTGGGAAGGAAGTCACATTTTAATGAAGCACTAAAGAGAAATAGGCATTTTGCCCCAAGGCATTAGTATTTATAGAACTGTGTTAAGGAGGAGGTCTCCCATGTAACATAAAGCTTCCCCTGCCTCTTGGTCACTGGCCAATACCATTATTCTCTGTTGGTGATTATGCACTGCCCAAAGCTAATTCTAGTTATTAGTGACCAATTAAATAATTCTCTACTTCCTTGCTAAACATGTGGGTTATTCATTCACTTTAGACTGCTGGTATGAAATTTAGCCTTTTTAACCTCATTTCATAAATGACGATTCGACCCACCCTGAAGTCCACATGATGAGCAGATTCTTCAGTATCACAGTTCTTCTCTTTTTTCTCCCATGCTCTGATTCAAAAATGGTTCACATTTACTCAACCCTCTTTAATTATTTGTTGGAACGAGAGAAAAATTCAATGATCATCCTACCCAGCCTTGCTGTCAAGTTTTTGGCAAGGGCTCACAATCACTTGTACCCTTGACAGGAGATGGTTCTCATCTCTTTGGGAAGATTGAACACTTTGACCAAATGAGCAATTTGGGGAGGAACAAATGGAGGATTTATATAGGGAAGGAATACCTGATATCTATAGTTGGATTCTATTTGTTTAGAGCTATCATAAACCCTAAAATATATGCTGGTGTTGAAACAGAAAAAGGAAGACTATCTGATTGTGAATTTCACTTGATTTCTAAAAGGTTTCTAAAAGCAAAAGATCATGAAAGATAACGATTTATAACTTAACAGTTTTCACTTTGACTTGCATATTAATTACACTAAGGGGACAATATAATACATAACTCACATTTTTCCAAACATAAAGACAAAGACAACCCATAAGCCTCCAAAAAGCTATCATATTGCTATTACTTCTGAAAAGATAAAATAAAGTGGTTTGGACACACACACACACACACACACACACACACACGTTTACATAAATCAGCATTTCATTCCAGAAGCAAAGTCAGGACTAACAACATTCTACAACACAACTCAATTTCTACAAACAGTATCAAGCCTTTTAAATTACTTAGAGCAAGGCTTCTGTTACTCCTATGACATTGTGTTATTATAATAATCTATAAAACTATAAAAAACTATAAAAGTTTCTATATATAAAATATTATCTATAAAATAGTTTTATAAAACTATTATAGTTTTATAGATTATTATAGTTTTCTAGTTCACACTCCAGGAATGAAATAGAAGACTAATGATGGGAAAAATAGAACAGAACTCCAGCCAGGCATATAGCTCAGTGGTAGAGCGCTTGCCTAGCATGTGCAAGGTCCTGGGTTTAATTCCTACCTTAGGGGGGAAAAGTCTATATAGAAGAGAGCTTCAGCCCTTCATGTAAGCAAAATGAATTATAGAAGAAGAAGGAACAAGAGAGCCAGAGGCTCTTGAGAGTATGCCATACCAATCACAAGTTACCAATCAAAATCTCAAATTGTCTGTATTTACACAGATTTTTTCACATATAGATAACTGACAAAAATATATCTGGAAGAGAATAATGGATTTATTTTTTTTCCGGTACTGGGGATTGAACCCAGAGGCATTCTACCTCTGAGCTACACCCCCAGCCCGATTTTTTATTCTTTATTTTGAAACAGGGTCTCACTAAGTTGTGGAGGGCCTCACTAAGTAGCTAATGCTGGCTGCGAACCCAGATCCTCTGGTCTCAGCCTCCCAAGTACTGGGATTACAAGCATGCACCACCACACCCAACTAGATTTATTAAAGGGAAATTAAGTAGCCATCTGAGTTGCTCATAGAATTTTAGTCTATTTTCTAATGTCATTTAAATTGTCAACCACTAAAGGTTAGAGATTTTTCTGTTAAATTTTGAAGAATAAGCAAACCAAAGCTTTAACATTAATACTTTGGATTATCATAATAAAAATAATATGACTCTGTGGCCTACAAATAAAGGAGACTTCTTAAAACTCCATTTCTTAAAAGGGAAGAAACTCAAGATTCTGTATGTTCTATACATATACGGTTTAAGTAAAAAGAAAAAAGTAAAGCTGGGTATGATGGCACATGCCTGTAATCCCAGTACTTGGGATGTTGAGACAGGAGGATCATGGGTTCAAGACCAGCCTCAGCAACTTAGCAATACTCTCAGCAACCTAGTGAGACCCTGTTTCAAAACAAAAAATAAGAAGGGCTGAGGGTGTAGCTTGGAGGCAAAAGTCCCCTGGGTTCAATCCCTAGTATCACACACATAATAATGATAATAATAATAATAATAATGATAGAGGAAAATATTTTCTTAGCAATCATAGAGAACAAGGTAGAAAAACAATTGCCAGAAAGAGAAACATATATGAACTAAAGGCAGACTGTGAAATGACCAACATGCTGTGGATAATTTCCTAGCCTACAGGAAATTCTTACGTCTGCACAGCGGACATAAAATGACCAATATAGAATCCACAGCAATAATTTTTATATGATATTTTAAGTTGTTAATGAGTCTTCATTTAGTTGTTTTGAAATGTTGCTGCATAATCAATCAAGGTCCTTAGATAGGCTCTGCTCCTCAATATCTTTGTGTGTTTCAAGGTCCCTAAAGCACAACCATGTCTATATCCCTGTGAGCTATTTCCTGCAAAGTCGGCTTCTCCCTGAAATCTGTTATAGTCTACTATTTCTAAAATTTCAGCCTCGGGTAAGCTGTTTTTGAGTCCCAGGTATAGAGGACAAAATGTAGTTCTTCACTTTCACTCTCCTGAGTGGCTTGCAATTTTTCCTTTAAGCTCTATTTTATGGTAAAGAATCTCCCCATTTTTCAGGTCAGTACAAGGTCAAACTGGAGGTTTATTTTGTAAATAAAAGTGCACCCTTAAAATGATTTGTTTAATTTTCCTAGGCAAATGTTATTTGAAGTAGAGATAATACATTTGTAATTGATATAATCTTTTGCTCTGCCTCAGCTTTGTACACCCGGTGCTTCAGACTTCAAGAGAACTGTTTGCAAGCTTTTACTTGCATGCATTCAAGGATCTGGATCAAAATTCACTAGTTAACGATCCCCTCAAGTCTTTGCAACTCTGTGACGGTTAGACATGTTCTTGAAGAAAAAGCTATAGCAATAGTGGAGAAGGAACATTATGCAATTTATATTTACCTCATTAGATGGCAGTACAGTATCCAAAACCAAAGTCTAACATTTTGGTGAGAATTATGTTATCTCTTAGAAGTTGTTAAAGAGAATTAAATGTGCTAGAAATAAGTATTTACACAAAATTTATCTACTATGTCTTTACTGTATCCATTTAAACCCAGATATAATTTTAAAATAGATAAAATATCATGAAAAAATACATCCATGTTCATTCATTCAAGAAAATATATCAAATACCTGCTAAGTGACAAGGGTTCCTCTTGATGTTTCAATTACACATGTGAGCAAAACAAAGATCTCTGCTTGCCTGGACATTACTTTCCAAAGGAGGGAGATGTTTAAAAAGCAATGGAACAGCTGGTGTGGTGGAGGAGGCTGAGACAGGAAGGTCGCAAGGTTCAAGGACAGCCTTAGCAACTTAGCAAGACCCTAACAACTTAGCGAGACCCTGTCTCAAAATAAAAGTAAAAGAGGGCTGGTGGTGTAGCTAGGAGGTAAAATGCCCCTGGGTTCAATCCCCAGTAACACACACACACACTCACACACACACACACACACAGCAATGGAAATAATATTTCAGTAAATTATCTGTTAAAAAATGATGTCTATGGAAAGAATAATGTAGAGCAGGGTAAAGAGGAAAGCTGGAGAGCTGAGGTCAGCATGTAACATTACACAGGGAAATCTGCATATGTGTCCTTGAGAAAATGACACTGAGCTAAGGCCGGAAGGAGGTGAGAGAATTTGTTAGCTGGATATCTGGATGAAGACTGATCCAGGCAGAGGACACAGCTGATGCTGAGGGTGAGACTATTGCTGAAAAAGAATTAAAATGGGTAGATGAGTGAGTCATTAAGTTAAAGAGGAGAACACATGGAGGAACAAGCAGATAATATAGGGCCTCGGAAGCTATTGTAAGAACCCTGGATTGCACACTGATTAAAACAGTTATTCATTACAAGGTTTTGGCAGATAAGGATCCAATCTGGTTTTCCTATTGCTTTTCAAAACATCACTTAGCTTCTGTATTAGTAATGCAGCGGCCAGAAGGTGGAGATTAAGGTAAAAACAGGGAGACCAGTTAGGAAGTCACTGAACCATCCATGCAAAAAATATTGACAGTGCCACAGTCCGGGACTATAGCAGTGGAGGTGGTAAGAAGTCAGATTCTAGACTCAATCTGAAGATAAACTCAACAGGATTGTAGATAGATCAGATGGAAGGTGTGAGAAAGTGAGGGGAGTGAAAAAGGAATCCAAAGTTTTTAGTCTGAGCAACTGGAAAGATGAAATTATCACTAAATGAGATGGCAAAGGCTTTGGATAAAATAAGTTTGGGGGGAGAGAGTAGTTCTGAGCAATTTTAGTTTAAGATTAGACATGAAAAATAAATGGCAATACAGCATTTGGATATGCTCATCTGGAATTCCTAGGCAAGATCTAGGTTGCAGATTTTATATATACATTGTATATATATAATACATATTATGAGTTACCAATTTGTATGTGATACTTAGAGTCGTAAGATAATATTGGACAAGATCATCAAAGGTAGGAGTGTAGGGAAAGTAAAGAGAATCAAGGTCTGAGCATTGGAGAACCCTAAATTAAAACGTTAAAGAAGAGCTATCAGAAAAGAAGACTGAGAAGGAAGGAGAGTAAGTTTGTAGAACCCCAAGAAGCTATGGCATCTGATGTCAGTGCAAGAAAGAAACTCTGCTGGTAACAGGTGGGAGAAATAGGATCAAGAGAAAGTTGGTTGTTTTTATTATTGAGATAGGGAAATGGCAGCACGCTTGTGTGTCGGTTGTAATAACACGTAGAGTAGAAGTGCCGATGCAGGCGGAGAGTGGAGAGTTGCGGAGCAATGCCACTGAGAGAGGAGAGAGTGGGATCTAGTGCAGGAACAAAGGACTTGGCGTTAGGTAGCAATCCAAAAAGCTTAGAAGTCAGGAAAGCCGACTTGAACATTAAGTTTGTCTTTAAAGGAAAAATGAGACTTTTCAAGCACAAGTTAAAAAATTAAAAATAAAACACACACACATAAAGACACTAAGAATTTTTAAAAGAAAATGTTTTTGCAGGAAGTCAGAATCAATTCTTACATATCTAGAATCTCGGGTATATTAAAGGAAAGGGGAAGTTTTTTT
>PVJS01042080.1:0-17664 GCA_004027185.1 Glis glis | reverse complement strand
AGGAGGAGGAGGAGGAGGAGGAGGAGGGGGAGGAGGAGAAAGACAACCATGGGGGAACTCCCTTCAGTTTCCAGATCCTTCAGGCCCTGGAAGCTCCCCTCAGAGGGGGATAGAGGAGCCTTTGGGAGTACCTAGCACCAAGCACTTCCTTTTGTCTCCTGTTTAAGTCCAAGTGGTGAAGCCCATGGGAAACAGCCTGAGGGACTGAGAAGTTTGCAGCAGGGACATGCAGGACTCAGTGCAGCAGCTGAGGACAGCTGTGGGGAGCGGCATACAGGAGGCCCTCTGAGTGAGGCTGCACCACGTTGGTCGCTTTGCTCCTGAACGCGGGCCACGGAAGCCCCCTCACCCTGCCTCACACCATAGCAACTTCTTCCGTGCCATGAGTGAGCCCAGGAGGCGGAGGTGAACCCTTGAGCAGGGCCTGGGCACCACCCTCTGCCTGGCTCTGCCACTCCTGCCTGTCTGCCTCACTGCCTGGGCCTCAGGCCCTGCATTCCTTGAGAGAGAGGTAGAACAAATGCCCCAGGGCCATCCTCCAGGGTCCGTCCCAGGCTGGATGCTGCTGTGCCTGCATCATCACCGTCATTGCACAGACCCCTTGCAAAAGAGGGACTGGGCACAGGACCCCTGTGGTCTTGGCACCTGGACCCCTGGCCTGCTCAGAGCCGGTTCCCCCGGTGGACAGGGCAGAGGCTGCATCAGCCACGTCTGGTACTGGGGGCTTCGCGTCCATCCCCATGCCACAGGACCTTTCTTCCCGCCTGGAGTTAAACATTCCCCATGAGGTACACTGACGTACGCACTGCCCACCCGAAATTCTCCCACCTTGAAAACAAGGGAGTCAGAACCAAGTCGTGAGCAATTAACTGAGTGCAAAGATAGAGTAGTGAAGAGGACCGCTAGTGACACAAAGGCTGCCAAGGTCAGGGGTCATGCAGCCCAGGTCAAGGGTTGCAGATTCCCGTGGGTCAGGAGGCCAGTGGCTCTGAATGACCCGGAAACGGCAGAAAGCCCACATCCCCAGACCCACGCTGAGATTCAGGGCCAGGTCGAGTGAGTCTTCTGTTGCTTCTTTTAGTTTTCAGTTAACAAATCTGCCAGCCGGGAAGTAACGGGGTCATATAGGGAGCATGAGCGAGAGTTTGGGAAACTAAATTAGGAAGCAAAGACAGGACCCGAGAATGAGGCGTTCTGCTCAAACACGCGGCATCGGTTCCTCCATTCCAATCCAGTGAGCACATGGCCCTTATGGGTCAAATTTGGAAGTAAACCCGGCGTGGCCTGGCTCAGACCTCTGGGCATGGCGGGGCTCCCAGTGGACGTACTGCCATCTAGTGGCAGCTCACGCTGTCTGCAAGTTGCGTCGTGGCCAGGGGGTGGGTCTGAGTTTCCCTGGGGCCTCCAGGAATCCTATGGCCCATAGGATTCTAGGGAGAGCCAGGCTGGTCTAGGGCTGCCAGAGGGTAAACTCCCAAGTGGGGACTACAGCCCATTATCCACACTCTTCTGAGGTTTGGAATCTCAGCATGGGGAGGTTCTGGGCAGCAAGTGGTTAACCGGCTGCTCCCAGCCTGCCCAGCCAGACGTCTGGCACCAGGCGCCAGCAGCAGGAATTCAGTGCAGGTTCCAGCCAGAGCTTTAGTGGCTGCACAAGGAGGCGGGGAGGCCCCACATTTTATCAGGCCATCAGCCCAAGGGGACTTTTCCTGGAGAGCTTTAGCTGACAATAGCTAACTAAGCCAAACATTCCAGGAGGCGGGGTTAATAAGACATGGGGGTGCTGCTCACTGGGCAGGAAAATAGGTGACCGGAGAGAGAGCCAAGGCCCTGCAGAAACTTCGCGGTTCACTGCGCAGACCGTAGGTGCCGGAGGTGCCGGAGGAGCCGGAGGATGGGGACCGAATTTGGTCAGAGACAAAGAATTGTGGATGAGGACCGTGGGTCTGCAAGCCAGTAACTCTTGGACATAGCCCCCCATGCTGGAGGCTGGCAGCCCCTTTGTGCTTGGAGAACTGTCACCGCGTTCTGTTCCCTAAGGAGGCGTTGTTTTACCCTTGCCGTATGGTGTTGTTTAGACGTAATCATACTTCCCATGAGATGTAATCACTCTTCCTCTGAGACGCCACGTACTCCAGGCACCACGCGCTCACTATGACCATGTGAATACTGTTACTGGTATAAACCTGTTTTTATCTGTAATGGGCTGAAGATGACCGGGAGCATTTCGTCAATAATCAGACATTGCAACGTAGCTAGAACAACCTCTCTCTAAGGCTTCATTTTATGACGCTTCCCACCTGGAGACGTCCGGGCAGGGGCGGAGGATGCCCCTGAGCCCCAGGAAATTCCTGCCTCAGCTCAGCATCAGCCTGCTCCTTTTTCAGTGCTCAGGGAAGCGGGTGATGCTTTCTCATCTAAGGAAGGCCCTCAATTTGGAGGATTCCCCACCGCCCCCAATCCCATGCCAAACAGGGACCTTAAACCATGGGACCAGGGAAGTTTCCAGACCAGGCGCCCCTGGCTAGGCAGACAACTTGGCCGCACCACAAGGGCAGATGGCGGCCTGGGGCTTGCTGGCCTCTCCCACCAGCTGGCCTTGAAGTAGCGCCTGCTGAATGACCGGGTCAGAGACTCTGAGAGCAGCCGGCGCGGCACAGCCTGTATGTCCTGCTTGTCCCCTCAGTCCATCGCACTGGGGGGACCTGGCTTTTGTGAGCTCCCTGGGGTCTAGCCCCCGTGCATGGCAGTCCTGTTGGTGAGTTCCTCTCCCCTGAAAGGTGGGGGAGTTAGGAGGCTCCTCACAGGCCCCTTTGTAAGGGCTGTGATGTGTCTGGGGATGGCCCGGGGATGGCCACCTCTGAGCAGGGATCCAGCCAGGCCAGGGTCAACTTGGACAGCCCTGAGCCCATCTGGTGCTATAAGAGAAATGTAGGTCCCTGTCCCCTTGACTCTGAGCGTGTGTGGCACGGAGGACATAGATATAGGTCCCTCCCCACCTGCTGAAGTTCGGGGTCCAGCTTTAAATCAAATGTGAGAATCTGAAAGGTCAGGGTGAGTGCTATGAGCTGAAAGAAACTATTTCAATAACTCAGAGCACCTTAAAAGTCGTGATTTCAAACTGAGATGCTGTCAAGGGAATCTATTTCCCAGAGGGAAGCCGGGGCCCAGAGCTCTGCTCACGGGACAGAGAAGGCTTCCGGAGTTCAGGAGCTCACACTCCACACGGGGCTCCCGAGGCAGGATTCTCTGCATCCTTCAGAGCTCCCTGGCAATGGGCAGTACCTACAGGGGTGCCTTTTGCCAGGCTGAGGGGCACAGCCTGCACCCAGGGACCTAAGGTTCAGGGAGAGTGGTCAGGAGGCAGCATGGCTGTCCCAGTTGGCGGCAGCCCAGCCAGCCCTTGCGGGGGACAGCAGCTCTTCTGTCCAACCCAGAGAGGCTGGCTCTTGTCAAAGAGGTCACTTATGGAGTCCTGCTATTCTGCAGTGACGAGCAAGACACCGCGACGTGTCAGAGTCCTGCTGATAAACAAACTTCAGGGAGCCCTTTAGAAGTGTCGCTGCTGCCGGCCGTCGAGCTGTGTATCTGGATCCATTCTTGAAAGGACATCTGTGTAGTGCCCTCAAGTGTAGCGATGCTCGCAAGACAGAAGAGGGGGTCGTTATAATGCCCACAGTGGGGGCCAGCACCTCCATAATGCTTTGCTGCTCCCTGCACCCGGCTCCAGGCCTCGCTCCTCTTCCGTAGCTTTCTGTGTCTCCTGTGAGTGACAGGTGACCCTCAAGGAGTGACAGACATGGTGTGAATCGGTGTCTCCTTGGAGGGACGCTGAGCTCTGGTGGCCGGCCCACACCGCAGGGGAGTCTGGTGGGCGTTTACATTCTAGCAATTGGTTGGGGCCGGGTAAGGAGGACAGGAGGACAGGAGGACAAGAGCAGGACATCTGGAGCCTTGACTTGGGGCGTGGCTGGGGGAGTGTCTCCGTGGGGCAGCAGAAATGGGCAGGGGCGACCACTGGAGACCTGACTTGCCTATGGCAAGGTTGGGATTTGAGCCCGAGGTGACCATGAAGGGCGAGAAGCGTGTGGTCCAGGAAACAGCGCGCTGAAGTTCGCTTTGTGGAAAGCTCACTCCCACCGCAGTGTGGAAGATGCCGGCAGAGGGCCGGGGAAGGTGGGCCCTGGAGCCGAGCTGAAGCTGGTGGAGAATGGGTGAGGGCAGGGATGACCAGCGAGGACAGTCCCCATCTGAGGAGTGAGGAGGACAGGGCCAGGACCTGGCCCCGCTCCCGCAGGCCTTCCTGCCTTAGCCCTCACTGATGGTCGGTTGGGTACAGAGGTCTAGGTTGGACAGTGTCCTCCCAAGACTTCTGAAGGCCTGGCTCCGCTGTTTCTCCTCTCCAGTGTGGCTGTTGAGTAGATCCCTTCCTTTCTGCTTCTCTCTCCCTCTCCCCACTTTTGGTTTTCAAAATTTCTTGGTGATGAGCTTCGGCGTGGCTACTGTGATTGTGTAATGAGTCCCCTTGGAGAGGCTACGGTAGCCAGGTGTCTCACCAAACACTCAGCTCCACGCTGCCGGGATGGTGTTCTGTGGAGCCATCAGCAGCTCCCCGCCGTGGACTTCAGTGAGCGGAGTATTCTCAGTGCTCTGGTGGACCTGGCCCACCAGTTGAAAGACCCTGAGAACAGGAGAGAGGTTTGCCTGGGGAAGAACTTCTGCCACGGGCTGTAGTGTCAGGACCTGTCTAAGAGTTTCTGGCCTGCTGGTCAGCCTGGCCTGGCCAGCCCCGGGTGGAGGGCACAGTTCCCCGCAGTGACCTCTGCCATGTCTCTGGCTTCTGCTTCTCTTGGCAGCCCTGACTAAACAGTCGGAGTCCTTCATCATTTCTCTGGGTGCTCAGGGAGGACTTCCTATTGGAGCGCTGAAGATCTTTGCCCACTGCTGGGCAGTGCCGCCCTCCACAGCACCCCAAGACCACAGGACAGAGGATGGATGTGTCCAAGGCCAGCACTGACCTGGACATATTGCTGGGCTCGCAAGGACCAGGACAAGGAGAGCTCCACGTGCAACCTCTGTGCCCGAGCGAGGCACTGACAGACGGTTCAGAAGCAGAAATGTGCACAAGAGACCATGCAAGTGGCACGTGAGTCCTAAGCACCAGTCGAAAGGTGTGGTTTGCTGGGGACCCTCGTGCTGGATGCGGGGCAACACCAGGCCTGAGGGGGAAGGAGCCAGAACGAATAGGGATACTATCCTTTGCAGACCAAGGCCTCTGCTCTTTTTTTGCGGAGGTCAACAGGAAGTCTAACTGGGGACTGGCCTTCTGTTTCTCCGCTCTAGGCCCTATTGTGGGAGGATGCAGCTCTTCCTCAGCCTGTCCCTGACTCATCTCTGTGTGGATCTGCCATGAGTCAGCATGCCTGTCATGTGCTTCAGGTTTGGCCTGCGGGCCTGTGAGACCCTCAGTGTGCAGACTGTGGCTTCCCGGCCTTCGGGAGCGCTACCCTGGGCAGGCCAACCCTAGGGCTGCATTCCTAGAGGAATGGGTCAGTGGGTACCAGCCGCATCCTAGCTGCCACCGTTTTTGTTCTTCCTACTTATTTTACCACCATTTTTGCTAGAACCAGAAATGTCTACTGCCCCAAGGAGCGGTCGTTAGAGGTGAAAATCAGAGAAAAAGCTTTTCAGCTTCAAAGGCTGAGTTTTTGGAGATTCCAAGTCCCAGAGATAGCAGGAACGCAGTGTGTGAGCCACAGGTAGATCTGGAAGACACATCGCACGGAGAGAGAGGTGCAAGGGTATTTAGATGCCGAGTGTCTGCCGAGCCCCAGATATGGTCATATAACAGGAGAGGTGAGAGCTGGAGAGAAATGGCTGTGGGGTGGGAGCAGCCCCCCGGTCTTCCTGCTGCCCAGGAGCCAGCGAACAGCACAGTGCTGGCGAGAGAGCTCAGATGCACACCCCCAGTGGACCAGAGAGGCCTCAGGGACAGGCAAACTGTAAACGAAGGAACGGCCCAAGTGTCTGATGGTCAGACAGGGATGAGGATCCCACCGGAGGCTAACCCCACACCCAATGGTGAAAATGGATGGGGAGGCGCCTGAATGACCTGGATTTAGAGATGGCCTTCTTGTCATATGCTGGGGCAGAGGCCGGAGATTGGTTCAGTTGCAGAAAATAGATATACGCATAAAATTTAGTCATAAAACAATCATATTCCTGAAAACCTATTATTCTCCTAAGAATCAAGTGATATTGTGTTTACCAGAAATTATTTGAAAGGATCAAAAGACTCGAATTATAATTTTAGCTCTGCACTAATTGTGAGGACTTCAAAGTTTTTTTTCAAATTGTTTGTTTGCTTTTCCATTAAGATTAATTCCCATACTAGGAATTTGAGTCTTTTTTCCTGCTGTGCTGGGGATGGGACCCAGGGCCTCAGGCATGCTGGAAAAATGCTCTAGCCCTGAGCTGCACCCCAGCCCTGAGACCTGAACGGTCTCAAAGGTTGCATTCTCTATTTTTTCCGTAGATAAAAATGATCTTATTTGTTTGTATTATTATTTTTTGTTTGTACATTAATCTTCCCTATAAAATTATAGCTAGCTCAGTTTTTTGGGGGTGGAGACTGAGTTGAAATTTTGATTTCTCTAAAGATCCCAACACATGGCCAAATAATTTCCATGTTGCAGGCAGAATCTAAGGTGGCCCTGAAGTTTCCACCCCTGCCCTGGGAGGTGTCAGGTTGCTAAGTTGTGAAGGGCTAGGCAGCCAGGACCTGGGGGCTGTATTTGCTCAGAGCACTCCATCCAAAATGGGCCTGGATCTTGCAAGCTTGAGGAAGAGCCCTGCAACGCCCTTCTCATTTCTAAAGTGGACCATGAGCTCGGCAAGGACACAGCCTGCCGATACCCGGCCTCCAGCCTGGACAGCCCACCTAGGCCAGGCTGGACTTCCAGCCTGCACAAGCGGAGCTAACAGCCAGGTGTGGTTAAGCGGCCACATTTGCGGCATTCAGAGCATGCATCATAAAACCAACCCAGAAAATTATTAGAAAACTCGCAGAGTGCTCAGGCCCCAGCGCCAGTTCCCTGCGCAGGCTGGTTTTGAAGGTTCTGCGGAAGTGTATATGTGTTCTCTCAACGGGCGCGGAATGCTCACTAGGCCCCGGGGAGAGCCAGCCCGGGGATGTGAAAGTGCTTCAGGAGGGAAAATTCTTGCAAGAATAAAGCGTGGTGGGTTCGGCCGGCAGTGGACACTGTGCCAGCATGCTCTGTGGTTTCGGGCAGGGGAGGTCTAACAGATGTGACCTGCAGCTGTGAACTTTGCATGGGCCTGGTGGGACATGCTGTGCGAGACAGATGCTGGATGTGAGCTTTTCCCTGCTGAACGCTCTCTGTCAAATGCCAAACACAAAGATTAACATACAAGAAGTGGAGCCTCTGAGGCGCTCTCTGAGGCAGTGTGGAGGAAACAGGGTGCAGGGTGAGCTCAGGGTGGACGGCTGGGGGAGGCCAGGAAGCCCTCCCCTCGGAGCACGGCTGGCCCAGGCTGGAGCAGGACCCAGACTCCAGAGGGCAGCGAATGCAAGGCCCCATAGCCTTCCGTGAAATGATGGGACCGACATGCTGATTGTTCTGGGACACCAGCTCTGAGGGTGAAGAGGGAAGCGGGGTTGAGGGAATTTCGTTTCTCCCTGTCCACAGATCTCCATGGAGGTAGCTAGGCCCAAGGTTACCCTGGGAGGTGACATGGCAGAACAGTTCTTATGAGACCGCACGTGAATTCCCACCCCTTGGGGCATTCCTGCCCTGGTACAAAGGACTTTTTGGGATCAGAGTGGATGCTGCCTTAGCAACCAGATGAAAGCGTCTCTTAGCAACCAGATGAAAGTAGAACCAGAGCTGAGGTCTTGGACCCTTTCTGTCTATGCCCCAGACGTGGCACTCTGGTCAGGTGGTCAGAGGGCTGACACAGAAGGCCTGCGGCATGAAGTGAGGCCCAGGTGGTATTCCCAGAGCAGAAGCCCAGGGAAACCCCACGGTGGCCGTGCATGGGGGCTGGGTGGAAATGTTCTCCATCTGCCTTTACTCCTGGGTGGGCCACCCTCCCCTGGGCCTCCTGTCTTCTTCCCTCCTCCTGCAGGTCAGAGAGACGTGGAGCTGGGACACCTTGCCATTTGTGCCTTGAAACCAAGTGGGGCTGTTTCAAAATGCTCCAGTGAATCAAAAGAGAAAAGGGCTTGGAGGAGCCCTGCAATGCCCGCCTTCCTCCTCTCTACCCACCCGCCTGGCACCAAGCAGGAGCCAAAGCAAGACACGTGGGGGATGCAGTCCAGGGGGTCAGGAGAGGGCCCAGGAGGACATTTCCTAAAGCAGCAGGGCCTTGTGGATTTGCTACTGGACATGTGAACTTCGGCCCCAGCCCTGTGGATTCTAGCTAGAGCATCGGAGGGGTTTCAACAGAGAACTGGTGGAGGCTCCTCAGCATCCTCTCTCTGCACGTGGGGGCTGGACAGGGGCCTTATTCTTCACCATGGCAGGGTGAGGAAGGACCCCTTCCATGCTGCTGGCAGACAGGGACATGTGGCCAAGGGCAGTGGGTGTCCCTGGGGAGGATGGCGGGGGATGCGGTCCATTTCTATAGCAAAGGCCAGTTGGGGATCTGTCTCCCGAGGCCAAAGCGGACACCAAGCAGACGGCCCTGCTCTGTTCACACTTTCTCCAGGGCCTGCAGCGTGGGCCCTGTGCTCGCCCCTGCAGACAAGTGCATGGGGAGCTGACCCTGCTGCAGCAGGGTTTTCCCCTGCCTTGGCCAGGTACTCACAGGAAAGGCCGCACCCTCCCCTCTTAGCTTCCTCCTCTCTGCCGAGGAACTGCAGGGGTCTGCCACACAGTGGCTGAGTGTCTACCTGTGTTGATGTAAAAGCTGTGGCATCAGCACCTTCTGCTGCCTTGCTCCCAGGGGGCCGGCACCCCACAGCCCTGGACTGGTGCCGCCTCACGGAATGATACATGCCACGTGCTGCCTCCAGATAGATCCTAGTCACTGTATGCTGAGGGATGAAGATGACCCTCGGACACTGTGTGAGAGACCCCAGGACCTCACATCTGTGTGAGAGACCCCAGAACCACTGTGGGGAGGCACAGCAGCTTCCTGTCTTAACCACAGGCTGCCCCCCTTCCCAAAACTGAATGAAGACCCTCCTGCACGGAAACATTCCTCATCACCAGGCAAGGTGCCCTGGGTGTGCAGGAGGTGGCCTCTGTCCCTGTGCACACACTAGGAGCCTGCTGGCAGAAGCAGAAGGGGGGGCCTCGCCACTGGAGAGAGAAGCCCTGTGTTCACCATGACCATCAAAGTTCCCTGCATCAGGGACACAGAAGAGCAGGGTGCGGTCTGGAGGAGGTGGTGCCTGGCCCAGACCCTGGCTCAGTCATCGGCGGACCACAGGCCTCTTCCCTGGCTCCGTGTCCTACTTCCTCCTGCAAATAGGGAAAACTACAGACTCTATTTTGTCACCTTATTCTGAAGATTAAGGAGGTTGGTACATGATGGCGTCTGTCTGGCATCCCGCTTGGCCCGCGATAAGCTGTCGAAGCATTGACTGACTGACCGACGAGGAGGCCTCCAGAGGCAGAGGGGAGGTGGGGCGGGCGCATGGGCCGAAGCGCTGAGATGCACATGCGCCCCAGTTTGCTAGCTGGTGCTCAGAGGGGCGGCGCTGGGTTGAGGGTAACTGTGGGCACACATGAGACTTTCCCAGAGCTCCGATTCTTGGGGTCTCTGTTGTCCCTTGTTGGGAGCCTTGTTAGTCATCAGCTTTGAGGTCACCTCGGTCCGGTATGGGAGGGGTACAAACTTCCCACCCAAGTGGAGATTTCTGCACACAGACAAATTTCCAAGGACCATATGCGACCGATAAGCAAAGACCCTGACGACGTCTCTGTTTATACCCTTTCCTTCCCTGAACCATCTGTGACTACCTTGATGTTTTCTCTGACTCACCCCACGACTGCTTTGCTGTTCCTGTGATTAGTAATTTCTTACAGTGTTTTGGTTAGAACCCTCAATAAAAGTAAGACACTAGTGGAAGGAAGGTAAGAGAGAGATATATCTCTCTCCTCCCCAGCCTCCTCAGCTGTCTTGTCATGTTGACTCCATTGTCGATCATGCGAGAGACTTCTCATCAATCAATCAATCAATCAACATCGACACCATCCGCTACAGTCCCTGCCTACCTGGCCCTGCTGCTCGCTCACAAAAGTGACACTGGCTCTCGTCCCCAGCGGGGAGAAAAGCCTGCCTGGCCCTTGAAGGCCAGGCCCTCGGCTCCTGCCCTACTCACTTCCAGGTCCTGAGGACAGAGGATCCCAGACAGCGCCGCTCCCACCCGCCTCAGAGCCCTGGCCTTCTGGGTAGGGCTTCCCCTGGATCCTCCATCCCAGGGGTGCACAGTACATGTGGCCTTCTTGTCCTTGGCTTTCCGACCTCCAACAAGACAGCTTCCAACTGCTCCCACACCTCCTCCTACGTCTTTATTTTTATTTTATTTATTTATTTTTGTGGAACTGGGGATTGAACCCAGGGGCATTCTACCTCTGAGCTACACCCCCAGCTCTATTTTTTATTCTTTATTTTGAAACAGGGTCTCACTAAGTTATGAAGGCCTCACTAAGTAGCTGAGGCTGGCTGCGAACCTGCGATCCTCCTGTCTCAGCCTCCCAAATACTGGGATTACAAGAGTGCACCACCATGCCCAACCTTCTTGTGTCTTTAGTTGCTTTCTTTCTCCTGGTTTCTTCTCTTCAGAGATAAGCACAGCCAAGTCTCTCCCGGGTCACCTCTGCTCTTGCTCCTCTCTCCAGTCTAACAAGTGCTGTTTGTCTCTTCCGACCCTAACTTCTTGAGCCTCAGCCACATTCACTGTGACCACCTTGACACCGCCCACAGCCTTTGACCTTCCTCAGTCTTGCTTTGACCCCTAGCCCCTGACCCCTACCCTTAGCCCTCAGCATGACTCTGTTGAGTTCCCAGCCCAATGGATTCCCAATTTTGGAGCTGGACAATCATTTCGAACGCCCCACCGTGCTGGCCCTTTCTGCCAGGTGCTTCCTCTCTGTGCCCCGCCAGGGTGCTGCACCTGGTCTCTCTGCAGTGGAGTCTCTGCCTCTCTCACAGCCTCACCTGCCAGCAGGTGTCAGTGTTCCCCAGAGAGATCTTGGCCATGGTTCAGCCCACCCCACTTCTGGTCCAGGTGAGCCCTGGGCCAGGAGTGACCAGATGTTGATCTCTCTAGGGCTCCCCTCCCCCCACTCCCAGCCACTGGATGGACATTTCTATTTCAAAGTGCCACAAGATTGCAAATGGACATATTTAAAATGAAATCATCGTTTCCCTCTGTCAGGGTCTGAATGTCTGTGTCTCCCAAAGGTGACGTGTTGACACCTTAATTCCCAGTGTGGCTGCACTAGGAGACGGGGCCTCTAAAGAGATCATATAGGTTAAGTGATATCACAAGGTGAGCCCCGATCTGGTGGGATTAGTGTCCTTAGAAGAAGGGACACCAGGGAGTTCACATGCTCTCTCCACCATGTGGGACATGGGAGAAGGCAGCCTCTGCCAGCCAGGAAACGGGTCCCACCAGAACCCACCCACTGGCCTTGACCATCAGATCACACCAAGTGAATTCCAGGGCTCACAACACCCGGCAGGTGGTGCTTTGCTCTGACGGTGAGAACACACGAATATATCTCTTTGCCAAAATGTAGTCTTTTCCCAGGTATGGGCTGCCAGCCCCACAGTCCACGCAGTCATTGAAGTTCCCAGCAGCCTCTTCTGCCAACACTCCAACACTAGGTCCCGCTGGCTTTGCCTCCTCAACCAACACGCAGACTGGACGTTTCACTTCAAGTCCCTCAGCACACCATTCTGCCCTGTCTTTGACACCTGGCTAGTATCACTTTGGGCGGCCTGCCCTGATCATCCCTCTCCCGAGAGCTCCTGGTGCACAGCCCCCTGCTGCATCGCAGTGCCCGTCTCTTTATCCACCAACTCCTCCAGTCCACACTTTCTTCCTTTCCTCGAGAGAAAGCAGGCCGTGGACCCAACTTTGCAGATCATACCCTACCACCAAGGGTGGCAGTTGCTGGAGATGTCTCTCTATGCCCAATGGAGCCTATCCTTGCTGAGCACCCGTGCTTGCTGGGTGGGTGGGTCTGAACCTTTTAAGTGCAGGGCACCATCCCTGCTGTCCCCTGGCTGTGACCCAGCCTGGACTGCAGGGTCTGTTGCTGGGAACAACTGAGAAACACTCTCCTGGCTGGTGTCCTAGGACTTCTGCTTCCTCCTTAGCAGACCAGTGTCTTCCACACTGATGTCTAACTGTCCTTACAGAATATCGAACTGGCTCTTCCTTTCTGGACTTCTTTATTTGCCTCTGGTGATAGCCCACATTTCTGTGAAGAACAGGCCTCTGATGTCTGACCTGACAATCTCATCCTAGTGGCTTCTACACACCACATTACATCCATTCAAAGGTGATGGGAACCATGCGTACAAGTGGCCAAGAGCCAGGACTAGTCGTCAGGATGCAGACGGGCCCTTGGCCCTGCCACCAGCCTTGGGGACTCATCTGTGACATTTTGATGTGCTGATGACAGGGGGGACCCCTGAGGACCCACAGGGATGAGCAATGAGGGAAGTGAAGGGGTCACAAAGGGTGCGTGCTTTTAGAACATGCTGTTTGTAATTAGGAAAATGGAACTGTGGCCTTTTACTGTTGAGCCGCAGTAGCACAACTCAGTAGACGCATCTATCTGATGTGCCCGAACCTGCATCTGCTTTTGAAGGACTGACTGGCATCTGAAGAACTTTTCTAGAAAGACCCAGCCAAGCCGGGGGTGGTGGTGCATGCTTGTAATCCCAGTATTTGGGAGGCTAAGACAAGAGGATCACAGGTTCAAGGATAGCCTCAGCAATGTAGCGAGACTCTCAGTAACCTGTTTCAAAAAAATAAAAAAAGGGCTGGGGGTGTGGCTCAGAGGTAGAATGCCCCTGGGTTCAATCCCCAGTCTCTCTCTCTCTCTCTCTCTCTCTCTCACACACACACACACACACACACACACGCACACACACACACCACAAGACCCAGCCAATCTTAAAGATAAAAACATTTTCCATTTTGTTTAAGTAAGCTCCACCTTTGTTCAGACATGACTTCGCTTGGGTAACAGATGGGAGAGCAACCCTCTGGTCCTGTCAGCCGCTCGGATGCAGAAAGTGTGCATCACTGCAGGGCTCATTGGGAGATGAGGCGACGGGACGCACGCAGCATGAGGCCTGCGGGCTCAGAGGCTGCATGCTCCAAATACTGGGGTTGGGATGTGGACTCCTGAGGCCCACAAGCGGGAGTGGTTGGGTGCAACCAGGACCCAGCAGCATGGGCATTTGTCCTGCTTCATCCACTGTATTAGGGGACCTGCTTTACGGCAATTCTTTATCATTAACTAGATGTCACAATTTTGGGGAAAGGAGAAATAAAAGATAATTTCGGTTTCGGACTATCTCTGCTTCTGATTCCAAAAGCTGCCTTTCTTCCATAGCACGTGGGGGTCCAAGGACCTGCACATCTCTGCACACCCACGGTGTCTTGCAGGGGCACCCCTGCTGACCCCCACTGTCAAGGTCTGGGGAGACGGCCAGTCGGCACGGGCAGCCTGGGCAAGGCTTGGCCTTCCAAGGAGAGATCTGAGCTACGGTCTCTGGCCAGAGTCCTCACTTCCTGTGCTTAGCTGTGTTCTTGCCCACGATTAATACTATTGTCTTGTCAGAAAAGAACACAGTGCCTACCTAATAAAATCAGCGGGAACATGTTCAACAGATAAAAACCATGGTGCACATACAATGGGTCTTACTCAGCCTTGAAAAGGATGGAGGTTCTGACACCGGCTACCGCATGGGAGCACGTTAAGACGTTATGCTGAGTGAAATAAGCCAGGCACAACAGGACAGCTCTGCAGGAGTCAGGGACAGAGGTGTGCGGGTGGGCGCTGGGGCCGGCGGGGACCAGTGTCCACTTGGGAAGATGAGGTGGTCCTAGAGAAGCTTCTCTGCAAGGCAGACACACTCAACACCCTGAGCTAGGCCTAAAGATGCTGCAGGTGGTGAATTTTATGCTATGTGTATTTTACCGCAATTATAACAACAAAATGAAAGGTGGGTCAGCGCTGCCCAGGTCTGCACCCTCCCCCGCCCACATGCTGGGGGCCTTGCCGTCCTTCTTGCCCTGCACAGGTGCTGCCGACATCCTGAGTCCAGACCCTCCCCGTGGGACCGCGTAGAGTGCCTGTGCGGTGGTGCGCCATCTGCCTCCACATGTGTCAGCTCACACAGCTTCCTTTCCCTCTGCTGGGAAACCCAGGAGTCCTGACTGTGCCCTTGGGTAATGTCCCCCCGTAGCGCCCACCACTGCCCACCCAGAAGCCCGATGGGATAACAGAAATGACCGCTTTCCCTAATACCCAAGGTGCAGCCAGAAGCCCCCCCCCCCAGCACCTGCTGTGTCCGAGCTGGGCAGGGGGCTGGCATGAGGGTGGGGCGGGGTCATTTCCCTCACGCCCTGGACCCCTGTGGCCTCGAGGCAACCTGAAGGAGGGGTGCCAGGCACTAGGGGAGGTGGGTCACACCCAGGTGGAGTCCAGGCTGCCGAACTCTAGCAGGATACGTGGACGGATTTCTAGAAAAGAGGGGAAGTGCAGCAAATTGTGGGAGCTCTCTCACCCTGGAGCACTCGGAGCCTGTAACCTGTGATTGTCCCCACAAAATGTGGCCTGCGCCTAAGATCCCACCTGCCTGTGCAGCAAGCACTGGGACAAGGCGGGCGGGATCCCAAACAGAGCAGCTGGCACTTGGGGAGGGTTGGGTGGCCATGGTCCCCGGCTATCCCCTGACCTTTGTGAGCCTGGGCTTCAGGGCTCCTCCCTCCCTAAGGAGCCAGGAGGGGAATCTCCTAACAGGGTTTTCTCCAACCTCAACATGCCATGTCCGTCAAGGGTTCAGAGACCACCACCCACCCAGCAACTTGTTTGTCTGTGCTCCTTACAACCCAACGAACCCGGGACGTTCCCTGGGGCAGGGCCTCCGCAGAGCGCTCAGCCTCAGCCAGAGGTGCCACCAGGGAAATTCAACACGGCTCTACTTGGGCCAGGTTAGACATCATACCTGCCCTCACTTACAGGCCTAGGGCAGGGCTGTGAAAGTTTTAAAAATCATACTAAGAGCTGATGTTGTGGAGAGTGGAACTTTGCGGGGCACTATGGCGCCACCTGTAGGAATTAGGCTGGCATTGCGCCTCTGGCATGCGCCCTGCAGTCGGCTGGGGAGAGCACACAAGTGCATGCAGAAGGATGTGCACTGTGGCGTTCTTCCTAGTGTGTGACCCGGAAGGAGACAGGTGGTGCGTCTGATGGGAGCCCTGACCCTGGGGAGGGGGCATCTCTGAGTCACCAGGGGAGAGTCATCCTACTGCTGCTGCCGCCAACCTTGGGAGACTGTCAGCAGAGGCCCCGGCCCTGTGCAGAGATCAAAGGGACACAGTGACCTGTTTATATGAAAAGGGAGCAAACAGTACAGGGGGGAGGTGTGTGAGCGTGTGTGCACATGTGTGCATGTGCGTGTGCGTGTGTGTGTGCACCTTTCTGCTCAAGGGCCTACCTTAGAAGGGGAGTTGAGAGATTAGGTCAGGGAAAGGACACTCAATTTTTCTTCTTAAATGTATTTATACCATTTGGAATTTCTACCTGAGCAGGAATTTCTTTAGTGATTAGAGAAAATCTTCTCCTAAAATGTTTGAGGCCCCATGTCACATATTCCTGAACATGCCATTATTCTTTTTTGGTCTGCAAGTCAACGTCTGTTCCTTCTGAGTTTTATAGATGGATTCAAGATGCATGTGTGCGGCGGTGCAGCAGCAAGAGGCCGCTGTGGTTGGGAAATCTGCCACAGGGCGTGTGTTGGTGTGGTACAGTGATGCCCGTCTCCTGAGATCCTCTACCACCTGGGTTTCTGGCCTTGGAGGTCTGACTCTGCTCAGCCCTGCCCATTCCACCAGGAGCCCATAGTGCAAGCACCGGGGCCTAAACAGGCCTCTTCCAAGACAACTGGATCACATGTATTTCATTTTAAATTAAGCAAATGAAAATTAAGGGAGTCGATTGGGTTTTTCTCGTCTACCTTTGATGCAGGCTTTCAGCCCGCGGCTGCTGCAACAAGTGCTGTCTCTTTCCTTGCGTGGGGCTGCCTGCAAATTCCAGACACCATAAACAAGGCAATTTCTAGAGATTCTCAATCATGCGCACGTGCATGCGTGCATGCGTGCGTGCGTGTGCGAGCGCGGACCTACAGGTACGTGTAGAATTAAAATCTATTCTTACTGCGGATCATGACAACACTTGACAATCACTGTTCTAATGTATACATGTGATGAAGGCGTTTGTGCTTTTCAAATAAACTTAGTTTTGCCCAAACCTCCAGTTTTACTAGTGTGGCCTGATGGTTTTAGTGTTTCTTTCTGAGCTGGGTGCTGAAGCCCATGCAGGCCAGGTGACTCCAGGTGGGTGGGTGGGACTCACCTGCGATGTGTGAGGAAGCTGCCACTGACGTGCCCCGACCCGTCACACCCTGGCGTCGGGCAGGACATGCCTTCCGTCTTCACCGACTTCCAGGAGAACTGGGAGCCATTGAGGTACCCGTCCTTCTGCCTCTTGGCCGCCAGGGGGCACCCCGAGGCGCTGCGGTGGGACGCATACTTCCCGGTGATGTGGCCCTGGCCGTCACAGCCAGGGACGGGACACCTGGACAGCAGACAGAGGGGACAAACTCACTGTCTCTCCACCATGGACCTGGCCTCTACAACACAGTCAAAATAGCCTCATGCGAAGAAGGAGGAAAAGAACACTGTGCTCAACTGGCTGAGAGAAGGGAAAGAAGGGGGGGGAGAAAAAGAAAAGGAGAGGAAAGGAAAGAAAAGAAAAGAAAAAAAAAAAAAGAAGAGAAAAGAAAGATCACCAAAAGACACCACCTAGTGGAGCCCTGAACTAGTTCACCCTCCAGAAGCCGTCTGCAGCCGAGAAGGCTGTATGGACCACAGTGCTTCGTGAGGATGGCGGGCCCAGCGTGTGCCCGGGAGCACGCGACCGTCACAGAGGGTGGGATCGGGCGTCTGTGGAAAGCACCACTTTTGGACAGAATCATAGCTTTTCTGGTAGAGAATGCAAAGTCAACAGAAAGGCGTGGGGGCGCTATTAACCCGTGCTGATAAAGATGCCATCTGACAATCTGTTTTCTCAGGGCAAGAGAGCCTTTCTGTGCTCGGTGTGCTCGCTGGAGGTCATAAGGTACCCTTCCAGCAGGATGAGACCGTACGCTGCAGGAACAGTGTCTAATCAGGCTCCTGGAATAGAGCTGGAGCCGAGGAAAGCAGGAAATGCTGTGCGAGAGCTGCAGGCCCTCCTCAGGCTCATCTCTGCTGCAGAACTCCCCTGCCACAGGTGTGCGGAGGGTGCGGAGACCCAGACGGAGGAGGGGCGGAGACTTAGACCAAGGAGGGCAGAGACTCAGACCAAGGAGGGCAGAGACTCAGACCAAGGAGGGGGCAGAGAC
>PVJS01042079.1:0-17665 GCA_004027185.1 Glis glis | reverse complement strand
AAAAAAAAAAAAAACTCTTCTCATTTTTTCTTGCTTTTTTATATTTGCAGAGGAACTGTATCTAATTCTCATGTTTAAATTCAGAGGTATTTCTCATTTATCAATTTGAGATGAAAAATATGTAATTGAACAATTTTAAAATTCTGTTTTGAAGTAAATAGGAGAAAATAAGAGGTCTGAAAGTTTTCTACTTTAATTGAATTCATTGATAATTGCATTTATTATCATATATACTTATGACTATTTAGTATTATTCAAAAATATATAAAGGGGGCATTTAAGCTAGAGGTGCAAATTTCCATGATGCTTACAATTACTAGCAGAAAGACATGAAATTATTCCAGTGCAATATATTAATTTGATAAACATCACCATTAAGTTGTCTAAAAGTAATCATTTTTCAATAAAATAAAATTACAAAAGAAGGTACTTATCTACTTTTTTGAAAATATGGTTAGAATAAGAAGAACAAAATTGTGTTATTTGCAGGAAAATGGATAGGACTAGAGAACATTTTGCTATGTGAGATAAGCCAATCTCAGATACTCAAGGGTTTATGTTTTTTTTTTTCTCATATGTGGAAGCTATAGAGAAAATAGAAAATAAGGGAGACTTGAGATAAATAAGGACAGAGACCAGTAGAATAGGAAGGGGGTTGTGGAGGGAGATGGGGAGAAGAAAGGAGGATTGAGAAAGGAAACGGTTCAAACAATGCTATGTCCAGATAGGAAAATATCATTTTCAATCTCACTAACGTGCAGAGAGGGAGCGGTGAGCAGGGTGGGATGCCGAGAGAAATGCACCAAGCGATGTATGCATGTATGTTTGTTGTCACTTTGAACCTCATTATGATGTGTAATTATACTGTACCAATAAAACTGCTTTTAAAAAAGAAAAGTGTTCCACCTCTCTACCTAGTATTTTTTAAATACTATTGAAACTTAGTACAGACACTATGGAGATCAGTGTGGAGTTTCCTCAGACTTAGAAAGGGACGACCATATGACACATACGTACCGCTCCTGGGTATCTTTTCAAAGTAATGGAAGTTCGAATATGAGAGTGATACATGCATATTCATGTTTATAACAGCACAATTCACAACAGATAAATTATGAAACCAGCCTAGGTGTCTGTTAGCAGATGAATGGATTATGAAATTGCAGTATGTACACACAATGGAATTGTGTATGTGTGTGTGTGTGTGTGTGTGTGTGTGTGTGTGTGTTACTGGGGATTGAACCCAGGGTCATTCTACCTATGAACTATTCCCCTAGCACTTTTTTATTTTTTAATTTTGAATCAGGGTCTGGCTATGTTTTTCAGGGTCTCCCTAAGTTGCTGAGGCTGGCCTCCAACCTACAATTCACTTTTTTCAGCATCCCAAGTTCTGGGGTTAGAGGCATATACCACCACGCTCAGCTCACACAGTGGAATTCTACTCAGTCATGAAGAAGGCAAAATTATGTCATTTGCAGAAAAGGAATGAAACTGGAGAAAATTATGCTGTGAGATTAGCCAGTCTCAGAAAGTGAAAGGTATATATGCTTTTTTTTTCTCATATGTGGAAGCTAGAGAGAAATTTGGAAACAAAAAGGACTTCAGCTAAATGAGGAGAGAGACTAGTAGAATAGTGGAGGAGGATTTGGGGAAGGAGGGGGAAGGAAAAAAGGAGACACGATCAAATAAACAGTTCAAATAACACCATGTACACATATGAAGTCAACAATACCAATCATAATAATATGTACGGGGAGCGGGAGGGACCAGGGTGGGGTCAAGAAAGAAACATACCAAGTGCTGTGTGCATGTATATTTCTACCAGTCTGAATCTCATTATGATGTAGAGTTACAATGCACCAATAAAAGTATATTAAAGAAAGAAATTGATGCTAATGTGAACTAAGAATGTAATCATGAACACCTGACGAGGACACATGTGCTTCTAAATCACTGCTCCCTCTCTTCCTCCCATTCATACACATGCCCTCGTATCCCCATCCACAGCACAGTGCCTGGTGTAGGGTTAGTTTTAGAAAAAGAAATTTGTTTTTAATGGAAGATTTTAAAATTGTCATTCCAGCAAAGGGGATATATTTTAAAGAAAAAATGTAAGCTAGAATGCAAAGATTTGTCACCTAAAAATAACCACAATTACTTTTAATAACCACATATTGCATATAATAACCATAATTGCTTACTGTCTGAAACCAGAATGTCACAATATCTTAAGGATGTCACATTCTGATTATTTTAACTAAAAAATTGTGTTTCATTAACAATATTTTTCTGAAATATATTTGTAAATTTTAGATATTTAAGCTGGGAATGGTGGTGCATGCTTGTAATCCCAGGACTTGGGAGGCTGAGACAGGAGGCTGGAAGGCTCCCAGCCAGCCTCAGCAACATAATCAGGCCCTCCGCAATTTGGAATTTATTTCAAAATAAAAACATAAAATTGGGCTGGGGGTGTATCTCAGAGGTAGAAATGAACTATACTTTACTTTAAACGTTAAATGTTTGCTATACAATTAATTTATGTGCATAAGAGTTTCACAAAAAATTTTGTATTTCCACAAAATCAAAATAAAATTAAGGTAACTGTCCAGATTGATTGAGGAAAATCCATTGCTGGGTTGGAAAAAATAGACCCTTATATACCTGTTATCTATCCTGCCTATCTATCTGTAAATTATTTTGGAAACTGCTTGCACAGTTTCAATATTTATGTTAGTGTTTTAATTTTAAGTCACATTTTCTAGTAGCAAATATGCCATTATGTTTAGAAAGATGTGTAAATTCACATTACTAAGTAACAAGCTTATGCTAATATGTCATACTTTAATCATGAAAGGAAGCTATATCAAGAATACATATAATTCAAATTATGAATATATAGCAATACCTCTTCAGAATAAGAGGAACATCACAGCTTGTCCTACCACAAAATATCATTGTTTGTTTTATTGATAATGGTATTTGATTATTTGATCTTGATTATTATATAGAAATGATAGAACTACCTATAATTTGGGTATATTTTAATTTGTATAGAATTAATAGACACAGTGAAATCAAACCCAGTGTATATATTTGCTAAAGTTTAAGATATGGATTAATCAATGATTTTGTACTCTAGATTGTACCTGTAATATAAATTATCTTGATTGGTCAGATTATATGGAGGAGCTTGTCAAAATTCATGAAAATTCAAATTTTCATTTTGAAGAGAGATTTTTATATCTATGTTATTGATTTTTTAAAGGAAAATTAAGTAAAAAAAGAAAATAAGATATAAAACTTTAAAAATTCATTTTATTTTATAAGAAAAATTCATAATAAAATTTCTCATATTATCTTGTTATTCTCTCCAACCTTGTGTAATTTTAGCAAAAATTAAAAATTCTTATCTAAAATATCCATAATCGCTTAACAATTGTATCATAATCTATGCTGATATATTTTTAATTAATAGACAGACATCTTTGTTTCTAGTTAATGTATCTTAATTTTAATATTCTCATCATGATTTACTTATATATGAAATTTGTATTCAATGTAAAGTTACAATTTCTATTATATTTAATCATGCTAAGATTTATCTTATTTTGGCAAATAGAATTGATGGATCTAAGCTAATTACAATAATCTATTTTCATAATTTTCATAGTAATGTCTTGATCTATCTTGATTGTTACTATTTTTATATTGAACTTATGATTGCAACTTAACACTTTTACATTTTCCTGGCATTTTATTTGCTAACATACTGTTTTTTTTTTTTCAGAGTAACAGTGTTATACTTTTCAATTTTTTAAGCTTCTACATACTTCAATGTACTATCCTTACTTTTGGCCTCTGCTTCTTAAATAATTTCTACAACTTGAAAATTGTTCAAAGCATTTTGCTGTATTATTTATATGCTGATATACTGTGCAGCATGCACAGGTACATAATCAGTTCAGAGAAAATACACCAGGGACACGGGTAACACACACACAGAAACCTGGCTCCACTCACAGATGCTACCTGGACTTGTGCTTGTTTAATTTTTATCAGTGTATCCTGAAAGAAATTATGTTTGAGGGGTAAAACTGTTTTAGAAATTTGATGTTCACTGAAAGTTTCTCTTTAGAGTATTGATGATAAGGAAATTACAAAAGTGGCTATTTGATTTTTCCTAAATATTTCTCCACACATAGTTTCATTTTGTTTTTAGATGAGTCTCTAAGGTATTTAGCTTTCTAAGAGAACACACATAGAGCAATGATTAGAGAGTCCATAGTTACTTATTATGAGGGAAATAGAAATATCTGGAGTTTGACAATAAGAATCAACCTTTAGTATGACACTGTTTACAACACAATTTATTTGTTGAACTTCTCCTTCCCTGAATTATCTTAAAGTATCTTTCCAATGTAATAGTTCATTTACTCTTAGTAAATAGTTTGAATCATGGGAAAGCCATATAGACTTATTCTTTTTTCTTTCTTTTTGCAGTATTGGTGATTGAACCTAGGAGCTCACTGCCACTATGCCCATCCCCAAGCCCTTTTATTCTTTATCTGGAGACAGGATCTCCCTCTGTTTCCTAGGCTGGTCTCAAATTTGTAATTCTCCTGCCTTAGACTCCTGATAGCTGGAATCACAGGCATGTACTACCATGCTTGGCCCTTAGTTCATCTTTAAATCACTCTTTGGTGACAGATCCTTATGAAAATTTTAAAAAATAAACTTAGTAGAGCTATATCTGACCACAGAAGAGAAATTCAGCATTTCTGTGATAATACCCATGGATGTTTGGAAAAACATGAAAATAAATCAAATTGTAATGGCTATGACAATAATTGGAAGAATTAAATGATTCAATCTTTATAATCATAAGCAGCATATCCTGATATTCAGCATATTTAGCTACTACTTTTATTTTATGAGACAGGTAATAGGAGCATTACATAGTTCTTGCTGTGAGAGGAATGGTTACCATTAGGAAAAATAAATACAAAACAATTACCTAGTTTCTAAAAAATCTGCATGATTAACAATTTTTAAAGCAATAAAACTCTCCTTTTATTTGTGTTGCCAATAAATGAACCATAGAACACAGTGAAGGTTTTGTGAAACAAGTCCTTTTTCAATTTGAAACTTTTTGTTTTTTGAAACAGTGTTTTAATTTTCAGTTAAATAATATAGCCTCATTGTGTAGAGTCCTTATAACTCCTCATTTTCATTCTTTAGCACCTAACTAAAGAAAAATTCAGAAAACAATTGTACTTTTTGTTATATTCTCATTATCACATTGGGTTAAGAAGTAAGAATTAGCAACATCTATCTATTTCTTAAGTAATCATATGTTTCTAGAAACGTTCTTTCAAATTCAGTTTGAATAAACCAGGAAAAATTTTGCATTTCAAGTTTCAATACCATTAAATGCAAAGTTCAACTTGTTCCTGTGTAATTATCTTTTTAGAATAAACTATTTTCCTTTTCTTCTGTTTTTATGAGTCTAAGTACTTTAAAGTCAAGACTTTTATCTTATTTTGAAAATATGTAGCTAAAAAATGGGCTCACAAATTAGTAGCTTCATGGTAAATTTGTTACCATCATTATATAACAAGTGTGGGCTGGGGATTCTACATCTTAGGCTCTCCATGAATTAATGCTGGATTTCAAGGGGTCATGAAGGAACCCCGGGGGACAAAGGCTTTGACCATGCAAAGCTCTGGCTATTAAGTTCATCATAGTCATTTCTGTCTGGACAACTAGAAAGAGGAAAGCTTGGAGAAGTTCATTTGGGAGATTCTTAGAGACCAGTCCTGAAAGCAGATAATGTCACTTCCATCTAGAATCATTCCCCCATGTCAGTTTGCCAAGGCCTTTCTTGGCTTTAGTCTTAAAAGCCTCATGTCCTAGGACCTCTTCAGTCATAGGCAAAGACCGATGGCTGGTCACCTTTTCCACTCACATTCCACTGTGGAGAAGTCAGTCCAGTGGTTCAGAAGAGAGTCCTCTGTGGTTCAGAGGAGAGGGAGAAGTATATATTTGGTGTCTTTCTGGTAGTGTCCTCCACAAAGGGGACCATTTTATTAGTGTTTAATCCGAAGACTCTAGCCTATTACCTGGCTTAAGTAGGAACTAAATAAATGTTGGTTAAATGAAATTAAAGGCACATGTAGTATATATTTCACTGCTCCTTTAAAGTAAAAAAGGAAGAAAAGACTGAACACCTATATTGCTTTCTGTATAACACTGTAGTAAAAGCCTTTATGAAAAATATTACTCAAATATAATTTGATATTATTAATGAAGTTGGCTTTCTATCCTAATGCTCATTCTTCTCAGTCTCAATTAATCAGCCCGTTTTGTTTTTAACAAAGTAAGAAAACATATTTCCCTTAAATGGACCATTTGAAATTATACTTAATCACTTCCTCCTTTTTTGACCTTGAAAGCTCACCATATTTGCTGATGTGTAAGACTTAATTGGCAGATGCTCTAGTGGAAAGAAAAAAGGATGCTCTATTCAGGTGATCTATGTTTTATCTCTAAGGAGCTGAATGGATTAAAAATGTCACTTAAACTCTCTGGACCTAATTTCATTATCTTTCAGATTTGAATATTAATACATGTCCTGTCTATTTCAAAGGGTTATATTGAAGATAAAATTCGACAATATAAACAGAGTAATTAAGCAAGGTAAAGTGTTTTGAGAACATTAGCTCTCTTTAACTATGATATCTACTTACTGGGCTGTGCTTGCAGTTCAGAATGGCAAAGGAATATGCATATTTTAGGAATTTCTGCTTATTAGTATCCCTATATCCTTGCAGATAAGAATTACTAATGAATAATTCTGTTATCGGGGATGTCCTTCTTTCTTATGAATGCCTCAGAATGGGGTCGTAATTTTTTCTAATCTTGGAAAAATCTTATTCCATGTATATTGACGGTGAAAGCTGAGATGTTTTAGGAGTTGCTTCCAGACAAAATACATGCTTACAAAATTATAGGATGCTGATACATTGAGGAAAAAAATTCAGAGATAAATTTGTTAATATAATACAAATTATCTGCCCCTATCAAAAAGCATTAAGAGAAACACATTTGTACATACCCCACCCCCACCTCCACACATACTTGTAATAATTAAGGATGCTGATTTAAACTAAAATGTATATTTGAGTCAAGACATATGGAAAACATTTATCAGTTTCTTTACATTTGAACTGATAAAAAAAAACCCTTGAGTCCTATGTGATAATATAATGGAAATTGAAGGAACAGATAGCAGAAGGCTAGAAGAAAGGCAAGAATTGTCTTAAAGCTCTCTCCTGGGCAACTCAGAATACTCCAGTTGTCAGTGTGGGAGAGAAAGGAGAAACAGTGAACCCAGGGTTAAAACGGCTACTTCTATTCTACCCCAGCTGGTTTGCTTTTACCTGATTTTTGTAGCCTTGGGATAAAAAACTCCACTCTTTAAAAGGGGTTTGGAAATTGATGTCTTAAAAATGTTTTAAAATTTTATTTATTATAGGGATGTTCTACATGTTGCAGAATTGAGCATTTCTAAGCAAGCATCCTGGAGAGAGGATAAAAGTGTACTGAACTGATGTAGTCCGCATTACGCTTTTACAAAGTGAAGTGTCTGGGAAATACCATGAAATAAAAAGAGGGTAACAAAGTGCATACAATAGGGAAAAGAGGGCACAATGTTGAACATCTAATTATTTGAAGTTGGCTCAGTGAGGATGAGAGGAAAGTCCTAAAGAAATACAGGAAGTGGAATGATACCATTGCTCAGATCTTCCATGACATTAGTCAGTAACTACCACCGATAGATGAAACATCAGTTGTCAGAGGTACTGTGCTGGAAAGTATCACTGGGAAGACTAAGAAATTAAGGTACTGGTGTGATAACATAATTGAACTTTTAAGCTTTGTTAGCTCATCTAAGTATCATCAGTAGTTAACACTGATAAAGTACTTCCTTTTTGCCAGATACTTTCTTAAGAATGTATGTTCAGTATATCATGCAGTATTTAAAAATATTATTCCTACCAACAGTGTAATAGAGTTCCTATTTCCCCACATCCTTTCCATCATTTTTTATTATTATGTTCTTGATAATTGCCATTTGAATTGGAGTTAGATGGAATCGCAGTGTAGTTTTAATTTGCATTTCCCTAGTTGCTAAAAATGTTGACATCTTTTCATATATTTGTTTGCCATTAGTATTTCTTCTTTTGAAAAGAGTATTCAGTTCCATTGCCCATTCATTGATTGGATTATGTTTTTAGTGTTAAACTTTTTAAGCTCTTTGTATATTCTATATATAAGACCTTTGTCAGATGGGTAGGTAGTGAAGATTTTCTTCCATTCTGTAGGCTCTCTCTGTAGATTCTTGATGGTTTCTTTTGTTGTACAGAAGCTTTTTAATTTAATGCCACTCCATTCATTATTTCTTGTTTTAACTTCCTGAGCTTTCTGAGTCTTTTTGAGGAAGTATCTATCTGTACCTCTATGTTGGAGTGTTGGAGTGTTGGTCCTATGACCTTTTCTAGCAGTTTCAAAGTTTCTGGTCTAAATTCTAGGTCTTTGAACCATTTTGAATTGACTCTTGTGCAGGGTGAAAGGTTAGGGTTTAATTCCATTTTTCTACATATGGATAGCTGATTTTCTTTTTTTTTTTCTTTTTTTGCGGTACCGGGGATTGAACCCAGGGGCGTTCTACCTCCGCGCTACACCCCTGGCCCTATTTTTTATACTTTATTTTGAAACCGGGTCTCACAAAGTTGCGGAGGGCCTCACTAAGTAGAGAGAGAGAGAGACAGGGAGAGAGAGAGAGAGAGAGAGGGAGCGCTGAGGCTGGCTGCGAACCCAGATCCTCTGGTCTCTGCCTCCCAAAGTACTGGGATTACAAGCGTGTGCCACCATGCCCAGCTGGATAGCTGATTTTCCCAACACCATTGGTTGAAAAGGCTGTTCTTCCTCCAGTGTATGTTTTTGGCTCCATTACCAAAGATCAACTGGTTATAAATATGGGACTTTGTTTCTGAGTCTTCTCTTCTGTCCCACTGCTCTATGTGTCTGTTTTGTGCCAATACCATGCTGTTTTTACTACTATTATTTTGTAGTATAATTTGAAGTCAGGTATTGTCATGCCTCTAGAATGGTTCTTATTGCTGAGAATTGCTTTTACTATTCTGGGTCTTTTGTTTTTCCACATACATTTTATAACATTTCTCTAGGTCTTTGAAAAATGGCGATGGTATTTTGATAGGGTTTGTGTTGAATATGTAGATTGCTTTTGGTAGAATGGCCATTTTGATTATATTTTTTCTGCTTACCTAAGAGCATGGGAGATCTTTCCATCTTCTAAAATCTGCGTCATTTTCTTTCTTTAGTGATTTATAATTTTCATTGTAGAGGTCTTTCACATCTTTGTCTAAATTTATTCCTAAGTATTTCATCTCTTTTGAGGTTATTGTGAGTGGATTTGTTTTATATATTTATTTTTCAGTGGATTCATGATTGTTGTAAAGGAATGCTAATGACTTTCATAGATTGATTTTGTATCCTACGACTTTGCTGAAACTATCACCTCCAGAAGTCTTCTGGTTGAGTTTTTTGGATCTGTTAAGTAAAGGATCATGTCATCAGTATATTAGCCTTGCATCATTGGGATGAAGCCTACTTGGTCATAGTGAACTATTTTCTTGAAGTAGTTTTGAATGCAAATTACTAATATTTTATTGAGAATTTTTGGCGCTAGGCTCATCAATGATATTGGTCTGTAATTTTTTTTTTGTGTGTGTGGCACCTTAATTTGCTTTGGGGATTAAGGTGATACTGCCTTAATAGAATGAGTTTGGTAGTTTTCTTTCTTTTTCTATTTCACAGAATAATTTGAGGAGCATTTGACTTAGTTCTTCTATAAATGTACCCCTTTTGTGTTAGATGGTGCTCTAGTAGTGAACAAAACTAGAGTCCATAGTCTTATGAAGCTTATGTAGGTTACATTCTACTTGAAGAAGCAAACAATGAATTAGCTATTTCAGGTGTTAAATGTTAATGTAAGGTATTATCTGAAACAACCAACATTAATATTTTGGAATGTGAAATTGTATCTCACCTCCGAACAGTCATCTAACATCTCAGATTGTTTTGTCTGTGTTGTTATAGCATTCACACAAATTATTCATTTGCCTGGTAGACAGAAAGTAAAATGAGTGCCTGGAGATTGCAAAGAAATTTTTATATTTCAGAAGTTAGTCCTGTTTCCTTTCTGCCTATATTTTGGCCAGACCTCTGTGATTTAGTAGATGCAAGGAAGCCTGGAAAATAATATATTCATATCCAGGGAAGTAAGAAACATTCAAAACAGTCTCAGCAACATGATCCTATAAATAAAAAGGAAACAATTTAAGGTGATAGAGGCAAAAAAGTGATAGTGCAAGTATATAGATAGCATTTTGCATATCATCTTCAAGGAAGGCCTAACTGGGAGAGTTCATGGAGAGATGTGAATAAGTTGAGGAACTGAGATTTTCAGATAACTGGAGGAAGAACAGTCCATCACGAGTTAAATAGAGACATTATGTTAAATAAGCGGGTGAGAGGCCTGAGATTATCTTTATACTTTGAATTCCTATGTAGCTACAATCTCATAATTTAGGAGTATAACAACGATCCGAGTTATGGCTAATTACAGATTGTGGATCTTCAGTCAGTCATAGGCAACTGACTGGTCAGATCATGCCAAAATAAGGCAATTGCCTAGTTGAAGCCAGTTAGATGATTTCTCTCTTCTGCTTTTTATCTAGAATGTAAAAACTCACTCTTCACACTGCTCAGTGGAACTCTCTGAACTTCCCCTCGTTCAGGGTGCTCCATGACTTACCAATTGTTCTTTGCTCAAGTAAAATTCCCTAATTTTGATTTCTCTAAAGTTTTTCTTTTAATAGAGGCAAGTCATGGAGGAGTGTGTTTTAGTAAGAATGTAATGACCATACTTTGAAAGAGGCAGAACAAGTCACTTTGATTAAAAAGAGTATAATCAACAGATCTTTTTTAATTCTCTTACCATTGGCTTGGTAATATATTTCTGCCAAGAGTTACACAGTAAATACTTTAATCTTTGAGGGCCACACATAATCTGATTATAACTGTGTAGCTCTATTATTATAGTGTAAAGGTATCCATATACAATACCAAAACGAATGGGTGTTACTGTGTTTTAATAAAACCTGATTCAGCAAAACAGAGAAGGATCATAGTTGGTCAGCAGGCCATAGTTTTTCAATTCCAACTCAACAACTGCACCTAAATGGTACACTAAATATTTTTGCTTTTATTAATCTCCATCATACTTTTCAAACAACCAAACAAATGATTTTATGTCCAACTCTACTAACAAACACATGTTTAATACATGAATAATGAGGCTGGAAGAGCAGACCACTTTATTATTACTTTAATATTTATGAACAGTATGCTTTCAAAATTGTTGTGCAATAAAATTTAGGGGAAATAAGTCAAGAGAGAGACTAAGAACAGTTAATAATGCTAAAGAGTGAGATTTTTCTTTTTCCCTGAACAGCTGCCTCTGCTGTAATTTTTTAAAATGTTAATGCCTTTGATTTTTCAATAAAATACTGTTATCTTTTTCTTTGAATATGATTAAATAAGAGTCCAATTTTAAGCTTGACCGAGGGAATCTCAAAGTCAACCTCCATTACACTTAGCTCAAGGTGTTTCTTGTAGTTACTTTTCCAAACTCTCTTTCAATTTGACCTCAGAGCTATGGAAATACTAATGCAGTAGCTCTGTGCTGAAAACAGTGTAATGGAAAAATGAACTTGCTAAATTAATTTTTGATTGGTGCACTGCTTATGGCCTGATTGGAAGGCATTAAAATTGTAATTGTACTCTATTGCAGAAAAAATGTTTAAAATATACTTGTGGAATGAGATTTGTTTTCTTAACTGATGTGGGCTAAACACATTGATAATACCTTTGGAAGTTGTATACTATATAAGCACAGTAAAAAAATTGAAAGCATGGTCTTAATTGAATATTATTTCAAGAAGATAATCCCTTTTTATTTTCTGTTTAGTAAAATATGTACCATTCTATATACTCAAGTCAATATGCCAATAATAGCAAAGAGAAAAGACAACCAACATTGTTTCATGTGCCTCTAGTTTAATCAGTTAGATTTGGTATCCACTGAAATTAGAATAGCATGTTTTTCCTTACTTTTAGGTTGATTAAATTTTTAAATTGGATTACATAATAATAGTCAAGTTACATATATATATATTCAAGACTATATAGTTAAGTATGTGTGTATGTGTATATAATGTGTATTTTATACATTTCTAGATTTCATCCACTTTGTTGTTCCACCATCCTCTGAGGCATTTTCAAGATCATGTATGAATTTTTAGTCTAGGAGGTTGTTCTGCATTTGTTCTGCAACATTTATTATGTGTGTATGTATACACATGCATACTATGAATAGGTAAAGATGGACATCATATATAACATACAACTGGATTAACTGTTACTATGGTTGGACAATTGAAAACAAAACTAAACCCAGTTTTAAAATATAAAAATGCTATTCTGCTTTAGGTAAAATTTTGTTGCTATTTCTAAAGTAGTTATCCCACTTACACTCTAGTTTGGGGGCAAATTGTCAAGACATTCATTCATTTGGCAATCTGGGGAATACCTATGTATGACACTGTGTCGTGGTATGCACTGAGGTTAGACAGAGGAGGAATACAAAATACTTTCTCTGAAGAAAATAAAAATCCAGAAATATAATTCATTCAGCATAAAATAGTAAGAAGAACCAGAGAACTTTGTATCAAGGACTCAAATTTTGTTTGAATGCAGTCACTAAACAACAGCATGGTATTGAAAGACTTATTTAACTTTTCAATTTTATAGAAACTTTACTAGAAACAAATAGTAAATTTTATTAGAGATCAGATATCTGGAAGTTTCCTTCTGGTTGTAAAAATCTTTAATTTTACCTTGGAAAGAAGGATATTTATCCTTGAATAAAGGATATTCTACTTAGGTAACAATTTTAACAAAGAGCCATTGCTCTAATGAAGATTCTATTTTGACATGAATGAATCATCTAGATTAATATGTAACAGTTTTCCATTCTTACCAAATATATTTTTATGACTGAGACATAAAACCTAAACAAGCAATAAACAAAAATTCTATTTGTGGTTTGTAATCTAACCAATGACTGAAAAAGATATGTAAATAAGAACAAAATGAAATTGGAAAGAAACATCTACAGGAACATACACACACACACACACACACACACACACACACACACACATATATATATATTTGTAACAATTTCAGAATGAGAATAATATCTAAGTATGAGCAAATCTTTCATAAGAATTAAAATTTAAATAATTTGGGTATACTCATAATTTTATTCCAAATATCAGGGTAGTATCCTGAGAATAACCTAAGTATTATCAATATTACCAAAAGTGTTTTGCTCCAGCATTATACAGAGATGAAACTAATAAGCTATTTGATTTCAAACACAGAAATTAAACAGGGTATGTGAGGCCAACACAGTGTATTAGGAGCAGTTGAGTATTTTTAAGTTTAAATAATATATGACAAGAAAATAATATATTGGACTAAAACCTAAAGAAAATTGATTGCAACACCAAAGAGAGAATAAACAGATATAATATTGATGGCAGTTGGTAAATTTAATTTTTCATGAGTATATAAGGTATCCTATGTTTCTTTCCTTTTTTATTATAATTATATAAAATAACATTAAAATACTACAGAGAGATTGGATATATATATATGAAAATTTATATACAACACTAGTACATTAATATGTCAAATTCATCACTTAATAAAGACCCATTAGCATGCATTATGCATTCTTTTCAGGAACTGGAGATTTATCAAAAATTAAACACATAAAAGTATCTGTCTTTATGAAGTCTAAAAGAGTTAATTGGCAAATAAATGTAGAAAATGGAAAAAGATGGTTAGTGATCTCATGAAAAATAAAGGTAAGAGGAAAGGAGCTCTTCAAGAGTTACTATGTTATACAGGGTAATAAGGGATGTTCTCTAATAGTGGGGAAATGAAGGATACTTTAATGGAAAAATGTTCCAGGCAGATGGAGGATTACATGCAAAGTTCCTATATTAAACATGTATTTATGTATTTAAGAGAAAGCTCATCAGTATGGCCAAAGTAGAGAGTTATGGGGAAAGGGCAAAAAGCTAGAAATCCATAGAATGTTGAAACCAAATAACAAAGCCCTCACAGGATTTTGTAGGGACTCTCTAACTTTTACTCTGAGGAAGATGGAGATCTAGGGTTTTGAACAAAGGTATAGTATGTTCTTATTTAGGGGGTTAAAATTATTATACAATTTTGCTACGGTATTACGAATAGACTGAAAGAAGACAAAATTGAGCAGAGAAAGACATTAGGAAATAACTGTGATAATACAGATGAGAAATGAAAGTGGCCTGGTGGAGGGTGATAGCCTTGGGTAGGAGGGTAGGAAAAGTTGGTAAAATATACTTAGATGCTGGGTGCTATGAGACTATGAAAACAATTTTAATAACACACTCAGCAAAATTCTCATTATGAAGGCTCAAAGACTGGCTCAAAGACTATTAGGCTTTCATCACTGTGACTAAATTATAAGGAGAAAAGGTTTATTTCCACTCATAATATCAAAGGCTGTATGACTTGGCCTTGTTGCCTTTGAGCCTGTGGCGGGACAGAGCATCATGGAGGGACATGTGGTGGAGGAAGCCTGTTCCCTTCATTGTTGCTGGGAAGAAATGGGAAAGGGCCTGGGTCCCATTATCCTCTCCAAGGGCACACCTTCTAGACCCAACGTCCTTTCACTAGGCTCCACCTCTCAGAGTTTCCACCATGTCGGAGTAGCACTGCAGGCTGGGGAACATGCCTTTAACACATGAGTCTTTGTGTAACACTCGAGATCCAAATAAGCCTCAAGGAAGTGAAGAAGTGAGCCAAGTAAGATATTTGTGGAAATAGGATACCAGGGAGAAGGGATTTCCATGGCAAAGGCCTTAAGGGAGACACACATCTGGTGTGGTCCAGAATCATTAAGGAACAATGATATCAATATAGAAAGTAAGATAGGAAGTGTGAGTGGTATCATGGGGCCAATTTTTCTATAGCTTTTAACACCTACTTCATGTTTGAGAAGAGAGAAAACAATTTGTCTTATGTTTCAACAGTTGCTTTGGCTTGTACGTTAGTATTGAACTACTAGGGGATAAACATATTTTTAAAAATCTATACTATATCTAACATATAGAGAAAGAACATTTATTTAGCCCCCATCTTTCCCAGGGGAAAAATTGCTAATTTTAAATAAAGATCTGAGTCTATAGGGATAACATTGATTAGTTTGTTTATATGAATAATCAAACATAAACAATAAGAATTATTCCTGTTGTAAAATTAGTATAGAACAGATATAAAATCTGAAAAATGCATAAATTGCTGACATTCATTTTAAAATTAATGAAAAATAATAACTGAATAGGAAAGTCAGAAAAATATGTAAAACAAATTAAAAAATTATATCTGCACATAGCAAATAAACATGATAGTATGTTCATTACAATAAATCATTAATAAAATGATATGAACATTTTCACAAATCAGAAAGGCAAAGTGTAAAAATCAATGTTTTGGGTGAGCAATTTGGTAGGGTAGTATCAATCCAAGTATACAATTTTCTTACACTTAAATCAAGAAACACCAATATTTGGAATCTATCTTAAAGAAATAGGCAGTGTATAAAATAATATCCGATTTTTATTCATTGATGAAATAGTTAAAAGAACTAAAAGCAATGAAATTTCCCATCAATACTGGAAAATACTATGGGAAAAATAAGTTACTTTTTTGACATTTTGAGTTTAAAAAATGATAAGAAACAGAAACTCATCTTTTTCAGAATATTTCAATTAAATTTTTACTTTATTCTAAACTATCGAGATAACTTTCAGTAAGTCAGGTTTTCTTATTATTTTGAAATATAGATGCAGACTTTTTGCTACCTACTGTTTTCTTGGTTTCTTAAGTCTGTGCTTGGAGACTCATTAATTTTGGAAAAATATTCTGTCTTGTTCTTTTTCCTTTCTTGGAATTCATAGTACATATATCAAAGACTTAGATATAGTTCCACAGCTTTTGAATTCTCTGTTTTGTTTATTTTCATTTTTTTGGTCTTTTACATTTCAGTTTTTATAATCTCTATGATCTATCATCAAGTTCAAGCTCTTCTTAGCTATCTTCCATCTAATGAAGAATGTGTCAAAGAAATTCTTCATCTATGTTACTGTGTTTTTCATTTAGAGCATTTCCATTTGATTGCCTCTTCTTTTTTTATTCTATTTTATGATATTGGGGATTGAACCCAGGGACATTCTACCTATGACCTATATCCCCAGCCCTTTTTATTCTATATTTTAAAATAGGGTTTCATTAAGTTACAGTGTACACGCTGATGATATGGAATCCATGATCCTCCTGTCTCTGCCTCAAGATTCTCCCATCGTAGAATTACAAGTACTGGGATTACAGACATGCTCCAGGAAGTTCCAGGAAGTTCTTTCTTATCTATGTGTTTCTCTCTTTCTAAAATTGCCTGTATGTTCATGTAAGTTGTCCACTTTCTTCACTAGAGTTTTTAATATATTCATCATATGCTTCTAAATTCCTGTCTGATGGTTCCAACAATGGTGTATGGCCTTATGGGTTACTTCTTCTTTTAATACTGTATTATTCTTTCTTGCTTCTTGAGCACCTTTCAATTTTTTTATTGAAAATCAAATATCTCTTTTAGGACATTATAAACTGGGATGTTAAATAATCTTTTATCTGAAAGTGGACATGCTTTGTCTTTTGGTGGGACTTTGCTAGGGAACAGGGAGTTTGAACTGATGTAGTTAGCACTGAGCTGGTGTGAGATGTGTTGCTGCAGAATCAGTGAACTATATGCTTCAAATTTCTCTAGTGTTACCCTGTATTTAGAGTACAGACTGTTTTGCCAGACACTTTTCCCACTGTCTCTCAGATTACATTTCTCCTTTTTGATATCCTTCAGTGTCTCCATGCTGTTCTCAGTATTTGATATAAGAAGATATTTTCATCAGTCAGTGAGAGGCTGGCGTGATCATCTCTTTCAGGAATTTATTAAGATGCCAAGACACAGGGCACGGATTCACTCACCATTGAATATATATAAAGCCCATTTAGCACTCAGAATAAGTGGAGGATCCTCAGGAGAGGAAAAGCTCACATAGGTTGTCTAAAGAGCAAAGTGGGCGAGAGATGGCTTTCAGTTTTTATTGTGAGTAGAAAATGAAGCCGGAATGGTGGTTCTCATGTGGGTGAGGAGCTGTGCCATTTGGAATTTCCATCAGCCTACTGCACTCATGGGTGGTTATTCTTCAAAGCCACATAGGCAATGAGGTGGCAGAGAGAGGACAAGGGAGTCTATGTAATGTCAAATAACCATGATAGAGTTATTCTCAGTAAAGCAGGTATGTAATACTTAATCAGCATAATATCTCTTTTTTTTTTTTTTTTTTTT
>PVJS01042078.1:0-17660 GCA_004027185.1 Glis glis | reverse complement strand
GATTGAACCCAGGGGCGTTCTACCTCCACGCTACACCCCCGGCCCTATTTTTATACTTTATTTTGAAACCGGGTCTCACGAAGTTGCGGAGGGCCTCACTAAGTAGAGAGAGAGAGAGAGAGAGAGGGAGAGAGCTGAGGCTGGCCGCGAACCCGGATCCTCCGGTCTCTGCCTCTCAAAGTACTGGGATTACAAGCGTGTGCCACCACACCCAGCTCAACTTGTTTGAATTTTTAATTATACCCTATCCTGGGTATTTTCCTTTAAATTTTAAATCTTACAGAATCTACCAATAACTGAGCTCCTTATCACCTTCTATGAAACCAATGCCTTATTTTCCCATCCCAGTTATTATAATCATACCATCTTGGAATTATTTTACTTACCTCACCAACCATAGTCAGTCTCCAAGGCTGGTAAATTCCATCTCTGTAACCTTCATCACATTTAATGGCCAAGTTGAGATCCATAATTACTTCCTGCCTGAATCTCAACCGTGGCCTTCTGGCTGCTCTTTAACTCTGGGATTTTCCCAACACTCCATCGTGGTCAGTGCTTCCTACCTGCGTTCAGTTTACTTGCACTGACAGGTTGCATAGGGTTGGCCAGGCAGAGTGACTGGGGCTGGCCTCAGAACTGCACATTGAGGTGGTCGGGGCAGCTTAACAGACAAGCACAGGGTCACATGGCCTCCAGTTCAGTTAAAGGTCTACAAAGGAGGGAAAGAGAACAGAGGCAGGAAATTGAGATCCTGGCCAATATTCCAAAGTCCAAATTGGCACAGAGTTCATTTCTGGGCGAGCTCTCACACTCCGTCTAAATCAAGAATGACTCACAAATGTGGAGGGGCTGGACGGCACAAGCGAGGACAGGCAGTGTGGTCAGGAGAGACAGCTCCTGGTGAGCTACCTAACTACTCTTAACACTACACACGTGTAGACTATCTTCTTCATCCTTCACCTTGACCTGCCTCACACTTCACTGTTCTTGATCCCTCAAGTCCCTGACCCTTGGACTCATTACTTATTTATAGACTTGCAGTTGCTGCCTCTCCTGACACTTAATCTGCTCTCTGGCCCAGAGCCTGGCTTCCCTCCTCACCCATAATTTGCATTTACTCCCTTTGATGATATTGCTTCCGTCTCTCAGCCAAACATCTCCCTTGGCACAGACTCTCCTCCTCATAGCAATAGGTATATTGCTACATAGCTAGATAGAAAATTAAGTACTGAAAGAGTGAAAAGTGTGCTCCAAGGTATCAAGGCAAGAGATGCAATCCAAGGTTTTCGTGAGCAAATGGACAGAGTTGGAGCCTTAGAAGAGGAGCCCTCTAACAACTGATGGTGGACTTCCAAGGAGGGGGACTGCTTGGCTGGTCTCTGTGTCTGACACAGAGGGCTGGGAATGATGACGCTGGTTCTGATGTCTTTGAGATGGTGAGATGATGCTGATTCTGCAAGTGTTGAGAAAAAAGCAAGCTAGTTTCAGGTGCTGCTAAGGTGATGTGAACAAGTGTGACTGCTGGCTTTTTGAGATGGAGAGGTCAGGGAAGAACTCTCTAGTTAGATGACATTTGGACACAAACCCCAAAGATAAGGAATCAGCCCTGTAAAATCAGCCATGTAAAAATATGAGGTCAGTAAATACTGATGGACACCACCATTTGAGACTCTCTTTATCTGAGAAGAGGTCAATCATTTTAATTAATTAATTAATTAATTAATTTTGTGGTACTGAGGATTGAACCCAGGGATGTTCTACCTCTGAGCTATACCCCCAGCCCTATTTTTGTTTTTTAATGAAACGGGGTCTCACTAAGTTGCTAAGGGCCTCCCTAAGTTGATGAGGCTGGCCTCAAACCTGTGATCCTCCTGTCTTCACCTCCCAAGTACTGGGATTACAGGTCAATCATTTTAGATATTTAGAGTCAGAGGAAGGTGCTTAAAAATTCCTTATTGTACATCCCCTTTTCAAGTATTTTAATGGACACCACAGAGTAATTGATATTTTAATACATTCTGATAAGGAACCACATTCAGATACCTTTCCTTCTTGAATATTTTACCAGGCACCCTGTGCAGGGATATTAGAGCATCATGTAGAATCTCTTAACTCTCAGGCTCATTTTGTTCTTGGGAGCAACTCCCAGTGGACCTCAAATTATCAGACCCTTTAAATAATTATCTAAAAATAATCATAGATTCATAGGAAGTTGAAAAAAGTATTGAAAGGGAGGTCTCATATACCTTTTGCCCACTTTCTTCCAATAGTAACATCTTTTTTTTTTTTCTTTTTTGCGGTACCTGGGATTGAACCCAGGGGCGTTTTACCTCTGGGCTACCCCCCAGCCCTATTTTTTATACTTTATTTTGAAACTGGGTCTCATGAAGTTGCAGAGGGCCTCACTAAGTAGCTGAGGCTGGCTGCAAACCCCGATCTTCCGGTCTCTGCTTCCCAAGTACTGGGATTACAAGCGTGCGCCACCACGCCCGGCCAATAGTAACATCTTAAACAACTACAGTGCAATACCAAAGGCATGAAGTAAAGGTAGGGATACCCTGCCCATGGTGCTTATTCAAGTCTTACTAGTTTTATACACACTTCTGTATGCATGTAGTTATATGTAAGTTTATGTAAACCACTGCTGCAACCAGGATTTGGAAGTGTACCATAAAGACAAGACTGCTACTTCCTACTATCCATTTGTAGCTACACCTGCCCCTTCTGCTCATAGCTAACCTTTGGCAGTCACCGATCTGTTCTCCATCTCTATAATTTTATTTCAAGATTTTTTTTTTTTGGCAGTGCTGGGATTGAAGCCAGGGCCTTGTGCATGCTAGGTAAGTGCTCTACCACTTAGCTACTACTCCACCCCTATTTCAGGAATGTTTTATAAATTTAATCACACAGTTTTCATGCAATACAGTTCCTGAGATCCATCCAATTTGTTGCATGTATCAGTAATTCATACCTTATTACTGAGTAGCATTTCACTATAAGAATGTACCGCAATTTGTTTAACCACTCACCAATTGAAAGAAAAAAATTGAGTTGTTTCCAGTTTTGGCTATTACGAATAAAGCTGCTATGAACATTCAGGTACAGGTTTTTTGTGTGAACATAAATTTTCATGTCTTGGGGATAAGTGTCTAGAAGTACAATTGCTGGTTAGGAATTGTTTAGTTTTTGTAGAAACTGCCTGTTTTCCAGAGTGGCTGTATGATTTCATATTTCCATCTAAATACACGAATAATCCAGATTCTCCTTATCCTCACCAGTATTTGATGTTATTATCACCTTGTGAACCATTCTGATAGGTTAAACTATATCTCACGGTGATTTTCATTTCCATTTCCCCAATGGCTAATGATGTTGAACATGTTTTCATGTGCTTATTTGCAATCTGTACATACTCCTTTTGGAAACGTCTGCTTGTGTCTTTTGGCAAACTTTTAAGGGTTCACATCCACCAATTCTCCAAAAATGTTGGGACCATGCTCACACAGTTCTCGCTAAGTTGTTGAGACTGGTCTCGAACCTCTGATCCTCCTGTCTCAGCCTCCCAAGAACTGAGATTACAGGTATGTGCCACCACACCGGGCTCATCTTATTTATTTCTAATCCTTCCTCAGCAGCATTTTTCATTGCTATTTGGCAATTAAATGCTCATACTTCTAATTTTTCAGCAGTACCCATCCCCAATTCCACAGGATTTTCCTAGATTGTAGAAAACCAATATGACGTGTTTTCAAAATACTTAAAACATATTTTTGGAGTGAATTCTGAAAGTTATTTTAATTTTAAATTTATGGTGCTTGATATAACAGTGGAATTTTGTTATTTCTGTACATCTGGCTTCTTATTAATAGTATAGTAGATTTTATCCTTTCCTAGCCATTTTAGCCTCTCTTAGTTTCTCTGTAAGGGTATTCTGAAGTAGATTTCTAATGTTGTTAGGCAAACACAAGAGAAGTAGGTACAAGGTCAGTCAGAAAGATCAGGTTCCAGTTCTCTGTGACTTTGGAGAAATCCTTAAAATCTTAGCTTCTTTATCTTTCAGACCAAGAGGTTGAATTGGAAACATTATAAAGGCCCTTCAAATATAAAATTATATAATAATAATTCATAAATTCATGTAAAATAAAATTTCACACTGTTGTTGGCAGGCATTCTACTTGCAAAGGCAAAACTTAAACTTTCAATTTTGAAAAACCTGGCGACTATGCACAAAAATTAGTAAAAAAATAGGCAATAACAGAAGTAGTCATTATTTGCCATGCAAAGAGAAAAAGTTCAGGTACACTCCTGCACCTAATGTCCTTAAGATGATCAATTACAAAAGATGTTTAATCTTTAGAGATGGTTAATCTCTAAATCTCATATCTAGTAGTATCCCTATAACCTCAGTGCTTTGGGGTATTTCTATATAAATCCAAACAGGTGCGGCTGACAGAGGTCTAATTTTTATTTATTCTAGGTCAGTCCCTGTGATGGCTCAAGGGTGAGGGTCTTCGGAAAGGCGGCTCCCCTTAAATGACCATAAAATCGGTGCCTACTGCAGTTGCAGGGAAGGGGCGCGGGATTCCATTCTCGACTTTACTTTTGATCTACCCCATGTCCATTTTTTGCAGCTGGGGAAGTTAAGGCATCCCAATGGCCGGCGGCGTGTCCTTGCCGGGCGCTCAGAGGACAGATAGAAGCAGTCACAGGCGTCCAGATGCCTAGGCTTACGGGACCCTCCCAACCTGTAATAATGAGTGGGGGTAATGCTCCCTGGGATACCTCCTCCGGAAACCTCCGGCCTAACCGAGCAGGGGCCTGGCCCTCCAGCTCGTGTGGGGCTGGGGGCCGTCAGTTCCGCGGGTGGGGAAGGGGCGTTCCTGTCGGGCGCTTAGTGCCACCCGGGGGCCTGAATCCGCTCCAAGTCCAAGGGGCAGTAGGCACTCTGGTCTGCAAGAGGGGGCGGGGTCGGGCACATCGCGCGGCTCTTGACACGTGTTCCGTTGCTAGGCGACGGCGAGGAGGCGGGGCCAGGGAAAGGCGGGGCGCTGGGTCCCGAAGGGGCACGCGCCGGGCTGGCGGCCGCGCAGCCGCCCTCGCTCCCGCCCCGCTCGGCGCGCCCCGCCCCCGGCCCCGCCCCTCCCGAGCTGCGCAGGCGCAGTGCGGCCGCCGCCTTCCCCGCCCCTCGCCCGGCTCGCGCGGGGTCCGAGCGTGCGGCCAGTGGTGGCGCCGCTGCCGCCCGGAGCCGGTGAACCGAGCGGGCTCGAGCCGGGGGCGGCCGCCGTGCCCTCCGCCGCTCAGGAAGATGTTCGAGTCGGTGGTCGTGGACGTGTTGAATCGGTTCTTGGGGGACTACGTGGTGGACCTGGACACGTCCCAGCTGTCTCTGGGCATCTGGAAAGGTAACGAGGCCGCCGCCGCCCGCGCCGGGCCCTGCCCTGTCCCGTCCTCCCGGGCCCGCCCCGGCCCGCCTGCGCCGCCACCTGCCGCCGCCCGCCCGGCCGGCCGAGTTACGTAAAGCGGGCGGGAGCCGGCCTCCTCCCGCGGAGGAGTTGTTTTGGGGGAGAGCCAGGGTCGTGGGTGCAGCGTGGCCAGGACCCGCGTTTTGCAGCTGAGCAGCGGCGGGGACTCGCAGCGCGCCCCGTGGGTCAAGTTCCTGTGCCGGCGGGGCGCCCAGGTCTCGCCCCGTGCTAGGCTGTGCGGCGCGAGGGACGGCCGCGGCACGCTCCTGGGTTTGGTCTTATCCCTGTCATTTTCCCTGTGGGGTTGTGACGGAGGCTGCAGAGAGCCCACGGGGTGCCGCACGCTGCCCCGCACGTGAAGGCTGAAAACGCCCTCCTCCTTCCTTCCCCAGCCTGTCTGGATGGCTGAACGCCGGGTGCTTCCTCCTTCCGGCCGCAGAACCTGGACTCCGGTTGCGCGCCCAGGTTGGGCTGATAACTAAAAGGAAACTCTTGTGCGGGATGATTTAAACGGTTACTTGTGTGTTGTCAGCTCACAACCCGACCGGGGAGGAATGTGCTAAATTGGCAAAACTTTGGAGGACAGACTAAATTAGCGAATTAAACACACACACACCCAGGTGGGCTGTGCAACATCTCAGACCTGCAAAAGACAAGGATGGGCATGGCTCTACTGCTTAAATGGTGAAGGCCTGAAGCTTTACTTTGTGACCCCTTACTGTGGTGCTCTATTTAGAGCCTCATTTTTAGTGCTTACATCTGTTTTGTGTTACACTCTTATTTAAATATCTGTTAGAAGTTAAGACTCCTTTTGCCGGGTGTGGTGGCGCACGCTTGTAATCCCAGTACTTAGGAGACTGAAAGAGGGGAATCGCAGGTTCACGGCCAGCCTCAGCTACTTAGTGAGGCCCTCCGCATCTTAGTGAGACCCTGTTTCAGAATAAAGAATAAAAAATAGGGCTGGGGGTGTAGCTCGGAGGTAGATGCCCCTGGGTTCAATCCCCAGTACCATAAAAGAAAAAAAGAAGTTAGACTCCTTTTTCAAGTGAATTTCTCAAGCCAAATAGGGTTAGATATTTCTGTGAATAGTATATTGTTTTAAAGTACTTAATCCATGGATATGCACACACTTTCAGCCTTCTTATACTATACTTTTTTATCTTGAATCTTCTTGTTTCTGAAATGATGTACACAAGTAATTTAGCTTGATTTGTAAAAAAGAAAAAAAAAAGCCTCTTGTAATCTAGTGCCCCGATAGATTGGACTACAAAAACTAGGAACAGCAATGTACACACAGCCTCTGATTAGTACTAGAAACTTGTATTGTTTAATCTTTACTGCTTCTCAGTTGCAAAGTGAAAATAATAAAACTTGCCTCCATAGACTTCAAAAAGAAGCCTTAAAAAACATTTAAGGTATGCTTTGATCTGTAGGGAAATGGTGTGTCTACGTTCAAGCTGGAGGCTTGTGTAGATTCAAATGTGATTTATTAGTGAGTTTGTTTAAAATTTACACAGTAAAATTCCCTTTTGTGGTGTATAGTTCTGTCTTGACAAATGGTTAAGATCACAATAATGATATAGAAAAATTCCATAAGCCCCCTCCCCCAATTCCCCCAGCTGCTTCTTTATAGTTAAACCCACCACACCTGGCAACTGCCGGTCTGTTTCTATTCCTGTCATTTTACCTTTTCCAGAGTATCATATAAATGGAATTACAAAGTTTGTAGACTTTTGAGTCTGGCTTCTTAATTTCACTTTCACAAAATGCATTTGAGAGTCATATATGTGCTGCATACATTAGAATTTCATTCCTGTACCTTTGAGTAGTTTTTCATTCTATGGATATATATATATAATGTTTATGTGTTTGACAGTTGAAGGATGTTTCATTTTTGGCGATTATGAGTAAAGCTATGGTTAATACTCATGTACAGGTTGTGTGAATATGAATTATTTCTCTTGAGTAAATATCCAAGAGTGGGATTGTGGGGTCATAGGGTAAGTGAATATTTAACTTTATGAGAAACTATACTCTGGTTTGGATGTGGTTCAATGTGTCCTGCAAAGGTTCACGTGTTGGAATTGTGCTCCCCAGTGTGGTGATGTTAAAAGGTGCTGGAATCTTTTAGAGCCAGGGCCTAGTGGGAGGTGGTTAATGGACCCTTGCTCTGCCTTCCTGTCACCCTGTGTTATCTCTCCCTCTTGCTTGTCTTCCCGCCATTGTGGGGTGTAACCAGGGGGCCCTGACAAGAGCCAGCACTGTGCTGTTTGGACTTTCAGTCTCCAAAACTGTGAGTTAATTATACCTCTTTTTTTTTATAAGTACCCAGCCTGAGGTATCTTGTTACAGTAACAAAAAATGGAATAGTACTCTATGAAACTGCTTTTCAAAGTGGCTATACCATTTTGTAGTTCCACCAGTATGATATCAGGATTTGATTACACTGCATCCTCACAAGTATTTGGTATTACCACTTAAATTTTTTTTTTTGGCCTGTATTATCGAACCCCTTTATTAGTGGTTATAACATTTGAACAGTACCCTACTTAATAATATTTTTATTGGCAAATTATAATTATAAATAATGGTAGGCTTCATTGTGATATATTTATACCTGCATATAGCATAATTTTATATATTTCGTTCTACTGTACCTTCCCTTTCTGTTCCCTTCTTCCTCCCCCAAATCTCCATCTTCTGCTGATCTTCCTTCTATTTTCATGAGATTCTAATCTTTCCTTTTTCTCTCTAGCTTACAGTTATGAGAGACAACACATGACCCTTGGCTTGATGAGTCTGGCTTATTTCACTGATATTCTTTAGTTCCATCCATTTTCCTGCAAATGACATGATTTCTTCTTTTTCTTTTGGTACTGGGGAGTGAACCCAGAACATTCTGCCTCCAAGCTACACCCCCAGTCCTATTTTATTTTTTATTTATTTATTTTATTTATTTTGGAAACAGGGTCTTGCTAAGTCACTGAGATCCTCACTAAGTTGCTGAGGCAGACTTCGAACCTGCGATCCTTCTGTCTCAGCCTCCCAAGCACTGAGTTACAGGTGTGTGCCACCATGCCCGGCTACACCTGAGGTGACACAGGGTAGGGTCCCTAGATCTCAGGATGGGGCCAGAAAGACCTAATGGTTAAAAGATTAGGGAATTGGAACTTTTAGCTCCACCCACCAGCCTTCAGGAAAGGGGTGGGCCTGGAGTTCAAAGTATAAAAACTCTTAATAATAAGATTTGGTGAGCTGCTGTATTGCTGAACACATGAAGTTGGTGGACATGTGGCATACTCAAGAGAGGGCATGGATGCTCTGTGCTCCTCGTCCCTGTACCTTGTCCTATCCATCTGTATCCTTTGGGATATCTTTTCTAATAAACCGGTGTTTCTCTTAAATTTTGTGAGCCATTCCAGCAAATTATTGACCCAAAGGAGGGAGGTTGTGAGAACCATGATTTGTAGCCAGTTGGTCGGAAGCACGGGGCACAACCTAGACTTGAGATTGGCATCAGACATGAGGGACATTCTTGTGGGACTGAACCCTGAACGGTGGGATGTGATGCCATTTCTAGAGAGCGTAAATTAAATTCTGATATCCCCAGTTGATGTTCACTGGAGAATTGCTTGGTGTATGTGGGGAAAAGCCACATACCTCTAGTCACAGAAGGCTTCTGTGTTGAGTGTGAGAGGAGAGAGAAACAAGTTTTTCCCCTCTGGTGCTATTTGTATTTGTTTAATATTTGTTGTACCTTTGTTTCCTTATTTTTAATTTAATTTGTGTGTGTGTGGTACTGGGGATTTTGAACCTAGGGGCGTTGTTCTACCTCTGAGCTAACACCTCCAGCCCTATTTTATTTTGAAACAGAGTCTAAGTTGCAGAGGGCTTCACTAAATTGCTGAGGCAGGCCACAAACTTGTGATCCTCCTGTCTCAGCCTCCCAAGTATTGGGATTACAAGTGTGTGCCACCACACCCAGCTTGTTTCCTTTTTAAAAAGAAACTTGTTTTCTGCCTTCTCTGGTTTTGAGCATTTTATATGATTTTATTATTGTCTCCTGTCTTAGCATATCAATTATACTTCTTTTTAAGCCGGGTGTGGATCACAGGTTTGAGGACAGCCTTAGCAAGTAGTGACACTCTCATCAACCTAGCAAGACCCTGTTTCCAAATAAAAATAATATAGGGCTGGGGGTGTAGCCCAGAGGTAGAATGCCCTTGGGTTCAATCCCCAGTGCCACACACACAAAGCCAATATCAAACAAAAAAACCCCAAATACTTGTTTTAGAGTATATAGTATTCATTTAAAACTACTGTGATTTAATTCCACATTCAGATAACACTATACTGCTTCATGGAAATGGAAGTATCTTAGAACAGAGAACTTGAACTCTTTCCTTCTGATTATGATAGCATTGTTGTCTTTACTATTACTCGTTCTGAGATATAACCATCCAAATGCATTGTTGCTATTAATACTTTGAACAATTTTCCATTAAGAATGAGGAAAATAAAACTTAATTTTACTCTCATTCCTTCTTTAATGCTCTTGTAGGTATGAGTTTCTGACCTATATAGTTTTCCTTTTCTCTGTAGAACTCCTTTTTAACATTTTTTGTAAGGAAGATCTATTGGCAACAAATTCCATCAGTTTGTTCATCTGGGAAAGTATTTCTCCTTCCTTGACCTCTCTCTACATCACCATTTTAAAAACTTATGGTAATACACATTTAACATGGTTTTAGCCATTTTAAATGTATAGGTTAGCATCATTAACTATATTCACATTGTTTTGCAACCCTCACCACCATCCATCTCTGGAACACTTCATCTTACAAAAACAAAACACTATGTACATCCTTTAAAGCAGTGGCTATCCATTCTCTCCTGTCCATGGACCCTGGTAGCCATCATTCTACTTCAGTCTTTGAATTTAAATATTCTAGGTATCTCATATAAGAAGAATCATAGAGTAATTTCCCTTGCCCTTTGTGAGTAGCTTCTTTAATTTAGCAAAATGTCTAAAGGGTTCATCCACGTTCCTGCATGTGTCAGAATTTCAGTCATTTTAAAGGCTGTGGCACATTTTGTTTCTCTACTCATCTGTTGGTGGACATTTGAGTTGCTTCCATCTTTTGTGAATAATGCTGTTAGGAACAGGAGTATTTTTCTTTGACTCTGCTTTTAGATCTTTTCAGAAATAGAATTGCTGGATTATATGGTAATTCTGCTTATTTTTTTTTGTGGTATTGGGGATTGAACCCAGGGGCATTCTACCTCTGAGCTACACCCCCAGCCCTATTTTTTATTCTTTATTTTGAAACGGTCTCACTAAGTTGCGGAGGACCTCACTAAGTTGTAGAGGACCTCACTATGTAGCTGAGGCTGGCCAGGAACCTGTGGTCCTCCTGTCTTAGCCTCTCAAATACTGGGATTACAAGCACACGCCACCGTGCCCGGCTCATTCTGTTAATTTTTTGAGGAACCACCATGCTACTTTCCACAGCAGCGGTACCATTTTTCCATTCCTACAAATAGTGTACAAAGGTTGCAATTTCTCCTCATTCTTACCCTCCTCATTCTTACCAGTACTAGTTCTAGTTCTTTTTAAAATAGTAGTTATCCTAATGGGAATAAGGCGTTATCTCATTGTAGTTTTTACTTACATTTCTCTAATGACTAGTGATGTTGAGCATCATCTTTTCATGGGCTTATTAATCATTTGTATATCTTAATTGGAGAAATGTCTGTATAGGTCTTTTGCCCATCTTTTAATCAGAGATTATTTTTTGGTAGGGGGCCTTAAAATTTTATCATCTCTCTATTCTGGATATTGACCCCTTATCAAATACACGATTTGCAAATATTTCCTTCCATTCCATGTGTTGTCTTCTTTACTGTTGGTAGTCCTGTAAGGCAGGAAAATTGGGGTTTTTTTGGTGGTGGTACTGGGGGGATTGAACCCAACGTCATTCAACTTCTGAGCTATACCCCAGCCCTATTTTTTTTTTTTTTTTTTTTTTTTTTAGTTCTAAACAGGATCTCACTTGTGGAGGGCCTCATTCAGTTGCTGAGGCTGGCCTTGAACCTGTGATCCTCCAGTCTCAGCCTCCTAAGTACTGGGATTACAGGTGTACATGTGCCACCACACCCGGCTCCCAACCCTATTTTATTTTTGATTTTGAAACAGCGTCTCACTAAGTTGCCGAGGGTCTTGTTAAATTGTTGAGGCTGATCTTGAACCTGCAATCCTCCTGTCTCAGCCTCCCAAGTACTGAGATTACAGACGTATGCCATCACACCCGGCTAGGCACTAAATTTTTAATTTTGAAGTCCAATTTACTTCTTTTGTTGCTTGTGCATTTGGTGTCATATCTAAAAAAAAAAATCATTGCAAAATTCAGCGCCTTAGAACTTTCCTTCTTTATTCTAAGAGTTTTGTTGTTAGGTTTTAACATTTAGATTTTGGGCCTTTTTTTTTTTTTTTGCGGTACCGGGGATTGAACCAAAGGGCGTTCTGTCTCCGCGCTACACCCCCGGCCCTATTTTTATACTTTATTTATTTATTTATTTATTTATTTATTTTTTGCGGTACTGGGGATTGAACCCAAGGGCGTTCTACCTCCGAGCTACATCCCCGGCCCTATTATTTATCCTTTATTTTGAAACCGGGTCTCACAAAGTTGCGGAGGGCCTCACTAATTAGCTGAGGCTGGCCGCAAACCCGGAACCTCCGCTCTCAGCCTCCCAAAGTACTGGGATTACAAGCGTACACCACCACGCCCGGCTTTATACTTTATTTTGAAACCGGGTTTCACGAAGTTGCGGAGGGCCTCACTAAGTAGAGGGAGAGAGAGAGAGAGCTGAGGCTGGCCGTGAACCCCGATCCTCCGGTCTCCGCCTCCCAAAGTACTGGGATTACAAGCGTGCGCCACCACGCCCGGCGATTTTGGGCCCGTTTTGAGTTAATTTTTGTACGTGGTGTAACATAAAGGTCCAACTTTGTTTATGGTTATCTGATTTCCCCAACTGTTGTTCAAAAGATGGTTACCAATGTCAAAAATCATTTGACTATAGGCCTGTTGGTATAGCTCAGTGGTAGAGAGCACTTGCCTAGTAGTACAAGGCCCTGGGTTCAAACCCCAGTACTCCCACCCCCGCAATTTTTTAAATTTTTTGATAATGGACTTACTTGTGAACTTTCTATTCTCTTCCACTGGCCTGTTTGTATCTGTGTACTACACTGTTTTGATTAATGTGGCTTTTAATAAGTTTTAAAATCAGGAAATGTGAAATTCCTTCTTTTTCTTCCCTCCTTCCTACCCTTCCTCTCTCCCTTCCTTCCTCCCCCCATCAGGGTCCATTGAAATTCCATGTGAATTTAAGGGTGGATTTTTCTGTTTCTCCAAAAAAAAAAAGTTAGGATTTTGATATGGATTGTATTGAAATCTGTAGATTGCTTTGGGTATATAAAGCAGTGTCTTTCCATTTACATGTATCATCTTTTAATTTCTTTCAACAATATTTTAGTCTTCAGTGTATAAGTCAGCCTCCTTGATTAGGTTTATTTCTAGGTATTTTTATTATTTTTGATGCTATTGTAAATGGGTTGTTTTCTTAACTTTCTATATCATTCATTGTTAGTGTGCAAAAATATTAATTTTTGCCTGTTGATTTTGTAGCTAGCAGCATTGCTGAACATGTTTGTTCTAATAATTTTTTTGGACTATTTTGAGTTTTATACATATAAAGATCATACTATCTGTGAACAGATAATTTCACATCTTTCTTTTCAGTTTGAATGTGCTGTGTTGTTAGAAATGGCAAGGCAGGAATTTTTATCTCACCCCCCCTTTTTTTTTTGTTGATAGTGGAGATTGAACACAGGGACATTCTACCTCTGAGCTACACCCTCAACACTTTTGATTGTTTTTATTTTCAAACAGGATCTCACTAGGTTGCTAAGGACCTTGCTTTGTTGCCAAGGCTGGCCTCGAACCTGCAATCCTCCTGTTTCAGCCTCCCACGTGTTGGGATTACAGGCCTGTGCCACCATGCCCAGCTATCTTATACCTTATCTTAGAAGAAAAGATTTTAGTCTTTTCCCCATTGAGGATATTAGCTGTGGGCTTCTCATACATGACCTTTATAATGTTGAGCTGGTTTCCTTTTATTTCTAGTTTGTTGTTTTTAATCATGAAAGTGTGCTGAATTATTTCACATCCTCTGCACCATTTGAGATCATTAATTTTTCTTCATTCTGTTAAAGTGGTATGTATTATATTGATTTAATTTGCATATGTTGAATCATTCTTGAATTCTGGGAATAAATTCTACTGGGTCATGGCCTATAATCCTTTTAATATGCTATTGAATTTTGTTTACTAGCATTTTGTTACAGATTTTACATCAACATTCATTACTGATAGTGTTCTGTAGTTTCCAGTTTTTGTAGTATCTCTATTTGGACTAATTCTGTCCTCATAGACAATTTTGGAAGTGTTTCCTTCTCTTAAATATTTTTAAAAGAATTTGAGGAAGATTGGTATTTATTCTATTTTAAATATTTGTTAGAATCCACCAGTGTAACAGTGTGGTCCTGGGCTTTTGTTGTTAGGAACTTTTTGATTGCTAATTTAATTTCCTTAATAGTTGTAGGACTTTTCTGGTAAACTGTTTTATCTTGATTTGTTCTTGGTGTATTGTGTTTTTATTTTGAGGCAGTGTTTTACTAAGTTGTCCAGGCTGGCCTTGGATTGGATTTATGATTCTCTTGTCTCAGCCTCCTAACCAGCTGGAATCACAGGCATGCACAGGTATGCTCAGCTTCTGTTTTAAAATATGAGCATTTACAGCTATAAAATTTCTTCCTAACACTTCTTTGCTGCATCCCATTAGTTTTCATTTTCATTTTTCTCTAGATATTTTTCTTGTGGTTTCTTCTTTGACCCGTTGGTTATTTAATTTTAATAAAATTATGGGTTCTGTTTTCCTTCTATTTTCTAGATTCATTACATTGTTCATAGAAAAGATATCTTGTGTGATTTCAATCTTCTGAAAATTTTTGACACTTGTGACCTTATATATGTTCTGTCCTGCAGAATATTGCATGTGTACTTGAGAAAAAAATGTGTATGCTGCTTTTGTTGGGTGGAGTGTTGTAGTTCTATGTTTGATCCAATTGCCCTAAGTGTTGTTTGGGTTTTCTATTTATTAATCATCTCTCTGGTTGTTGTATGCATTGTAGTTTCCTATTGCAGTGCCATCTATTTCTGCCCTCAGTTCTGTCACTGTTTCAAATTCATTAGCTTCTTGTTGCTGTGACAGAGTACTTGAGAAAATCAAATTATGGGAGGAAAGATTTATTTTGGCTTATGGTTCCAGAGGTTTCAGTCCATGGTCAACTGTCTCATTGCTTTGGGTTGAAGTGAGGCAGAATATTTTGTGGAAGGACATTGGCAGAGGAAATCTGCTCACATGGCAGCCAGGTTGGGGTTGGGGTGGGGGAGAGAGAAAGAGAGAGAGGTGAGAGGGAGGGAGGGGGGAGGGGGAAGGAGAGGGAGAATATGAGAATGAGAATGAGTCAGTCTAGGGACAAAATATACTTTCCAGTGACCTACCTCTTCCAACTAGGCCCTACCTCCTAAAATTTCCACCATCTCCCAATAGCACTACCTTCTGGGAACCAAACCTTCAACACATGAGCCATTGAGGGACATTCCAGATCCAAATTATAACAATATATTTTGGTGGTCTTGATGTTTGGTGCATATATGTTCATAACTGTTATTTCTTCTCAGTTAAGGGTTAGGGTTTATTATTATATATTATCCATTCTTTCTTGTTAACAAGTTTTGAACTAAAGTGTGTTTGACTATTATTACATGGGATTTCTTTTCCTATTTGTTTTGCTTTTAACCTATGTGTGCCGTAAGTGAGTCTCTTCTAGACAGCATATGGTTGGATCCTGTTTATTTTAATCCATTCTGCCAATTTGTGTCTTTTTTGATTGGGGAGTTAAATATTTAAAATAATTCATGTTTAACATAAATACAGATAGGGAAGGACTTAGTTTTATCATTTTGCTAATTTATGTTTTACAGCTTTTTTGTCTCTTATTTACTCCTTTACTTCTTTCTTTTGTATTTAGTTGAATTTTTTGTAGGGACACAATTTGATTTCTTTTTTTTTTCTTTTGTGTACATTCTATAGATATTTTCTTTGTGCTTACCATAGGGGATTGTATATAATATCCTGATGTTATAACAATATATTTTAAACAGGTACCAGATTAACTTCAACTGTACAAAACTTTTTTTACAGCTATATCCCCTAGACCTCCTTCCCCTATATTTTAGTATTTATGAAACAAATTACATCTTTATTGGTTGTATACCCTAATACATAGACTTATTAATTTTTATAATTCTATTTTTTTTTGGTAGTACCGGGGATTGAACCCAGGGGTGTTCTACCTCCGCGCTACACCCCCAGCCCTATTTTTTTTATACTTTATTTTGAAACCAGGTCTCATGATGTTGCGGAGGGCCTCACTAGGTAGAGAGAGAGAGAAAGAGACAGGGAGAAAGAGAGAGAGAGCTGAGGCTGGCCGCGAACCTGGATCCTTCGGTCTCCGCCTCCCAAAGTACTGGGATTACAAGCATGCGCCACCACGCCTGGCATAATTCTATTTTTAAGCCCTGTAAAAGAATAAGAAGTAGAGATGCAAGCCAACATTATAGGACTATTGGCTTTTGTATTTGCCCTCATGTTTACCTCTCCTGAAGAAATTTATATTTTCATATGACTTTGGGTTACTATCTGGTCTCCTTTCTTTTTAGCTTGAAGGACTCCCTTTAAAATTTCTCACAGAGAAGTTTTAACAGAAATGAACTCCCTTGCCTTTATGTGGGAGTATCTTAATATCTCCATCATTTTTTAAGGAGAATTTAACTGGATATGATCTTGGTGAAGAGTTTTTTTGTCTTTTCCCCCAGCATTTTAAATATATTATCTCATTACTTTTTTACTGGTAAGATTTCTTCTGAGAAGTCTGATAAATTTTTAGGTTGTTTTCCTACTTGGAGTTTGTTGAGGTTCTTGAAGTTGTATATCTATATCTTCTTTATATTTGGGAAGTTTTTGTCCATTATTTCTTCAGATTAACTCTTCGACCCTTTATCTCTGATCTCTGAGACTTCCATGATACATAAAATGGTCCTTTTGATGGTGTCTCATAAGTCCTTTAGGGTCTATCCATTTTTTTTTGTCATTTTGCTACTCACTCTACAATTCAAACTACTTCAAGTTTATTGATATTTCTGCCTGTGTAAGCTAGCGGTTAGTTTTTCTCTCATGAATTTTTAAATTTAATTATTGTACTTTTCAGCTCTAGAATTTGTTTGGTTCTTTTTAAAAATAATTTCTATTTCTCTGTAAATATTCTTACTTTGTTTATATAGAATTTTCCTGATTACCTTTGGTATTCTGTCCTTGTTTTCCTTCAGGTGTGTGTGTGTGTGTGTGTGTGTGTGTGTGTGTGTGTTACTGGGGCTTGATCCCCTGGGCATTATACCTCTGAGCCACACCCCGAGCCCAATTTTATGTTTTATTTATTTTTATATGCTTTTATTGGTGCATTATGGTCTCACATAATGTAAATCATGTTGACAGTGACATACTTAGTGCTCCTCCCACCCCTGCCTCCCCATTTCCCCCCTTCCCAATACAGAGTACTGAGATTGATGTTGGTATATTCACATATGTGCACATAGTCGATGGTAGTATTTCCATGAATGAACCTCAGTCTTCCCCCTCCTCTTCCCTTAGACCACCTCCCTGGCTCCACTGATGGTTCTCCTCCATTATCTGGAGTCCCTCTGGTATCCCAATTACTCCCTAACTTGTGCATATTAGAGAAAACACATGACCTATTAGAGAAAACATAGTCATTTTCCTAGTAAATCGTGTGCCTGCATCTCTTTAGGTTTGGTTTTTTTGAGGCTTATTCTTTCCCCTTTGAATGGACCATGTTTTTATGTTTCTTTGTATGCCTTCTTTTATTGAAGACTGGTCATTTGAAAAGAGATCCGCCTCTCTCAGTCTGGGCAGCCTTGCTCTGTGCTGGAGAGTGCCTTCAGCAGGCAGCTGAGTGAAGGCTTGTGGTCTTTTTTTTTTTTTTTTTTTTTTTTG